>CAKAOH010040678.1:0-16673 GCA_916701665.1 Sebastiscus tertius | reverse complement strand
ATGAATAGACTTAGCAGGTTACAGACATAGGAATAGTCACACTAAATACAATTAAAGGCACTTGTTAGGAAAAAGGCTATAATAGACTTGTTGACACTTTTCCCAAAATGTCTGTCTATGGCTGGCTACAAGCACAGAATGCAAACCATAACAACATGTGAGTGAAGAACAATAAAGCTAATCCAGTGATTTTACAATCATGTACAATGTACAAGCCTCACATGTGCAGATCAGGTCCCAGAATTAAAAAAAATACTGCATGAAACTGTTACTGATGATACTTTAGACAGCTGATCAGCAGTAAAGTGCTGTTTTTTAAGAGTGCATTATAGTTCAGTTAAAAAACGGCCTATGAGCGTAATTTAACAGGGTTTCTTTTCTATTAACAGTAAAGCATTGTTTTTAGCAATGACAGGTTAATACTGTTGAAATCCTGCTGTAAATTAACAGCAAATTGTTTACAGTGTAGATGCTGCTTTTCAAAAAGCCGCCTCGTTTTCTTTTTGCCGACGTGCGTCACTCGACTGGCGCGCATCAAAAGACGCAAAGGCGCAATCGTGCAGCCTCTAAACCGGTCTGCGTCTGGAATAAAACGTCGCGGTCTCTGTCCATCTTTATTATTATTAGCGCTGCGCTCCGCCCTCCTACCTGTAAATCTCACTCTCTCTCCTCTGGAGCGGATCTGACAGGCGCTCTCTCTCTCTCCCTCCTTCTCTCTCTCTCTCTCTCTCTCTCTCTTTCTCCTTCTCTCTCTCTCTCTCTCTCTCTCTCTCTCTCTCTCTCTCTCTCTCTTCAAGAAATAGGACCGGAGGGGACAAGCAGGGTATTTGTGTGTTGTAAAGCGTGGTAAGAAAAGAGGGGAAGTGTTGATATTAAATTACCGAACACAAGGTTATCTAGTTCCTGCACATGGCTAGGCTGCCCTGGGCCAAGGGTAATCTGCTAATAGCGTTCACACCGAATGACATTATTAAGGAACTGGGCCCATGTGTCAGGCCTCTATCCGTCTCTCTCTCTCTCAGACACACACAGGGAACAGTAAGAGAGGAAAAAGAAAAATAGCAAAAGAGACAGGGGGGCAGAGATGGATGTGGAGAGCTGGAGGAAGAGATAGGAGTGGAAGAGAGACAGAGAGAATGAGGGGAAGCAGTAAGTCGGGGTAAAGGATATGAGGCTGAAATGCTTTTTTTTTTTTTTTTTATCAGTGCCATTTGTTTAAAAAACGTCCTGCAAATATCAAAGTTCAAAATGATTTATGACTCGGTGAAAGCATGTGACAAAACACTTGTATGTAGGGAACTGTGACCCACTAAACCACTTTGAGGAAGGTCATGATTCAGAGTTGCATTAGTGGTAGTTAGTCATTCCAACAGAACAGGATGAAGGGGTAGCCTACCGTGCAGTAACAGACAAAAATCAGACACAAACTTGCAATTACACCACAAACACTCTGCAGCTTGCTGTGTGAGGAACGCCCTAACCTTACAGTACGTCTCCCCAGCTGTACAGTGCAGTGTATTCAGCTGTGGCATATACAGGCCAAGGACAAAAGCTCATGCAGCTGTCAATGTCAAGTAATGGCCTCCATACACTGCCCAGCAGGTGAGTGGAGAGAAAAATACACCACGCTTCCTTACGCCCCTGGGGGATAGTGAAAACTCACCGAGAGGATTCAGCAGCAAAAAAAAAAAAAATCTTTCTCCTTTTCTTTACACTCCTTCCCTCCTCCCTCCCACCTCCTTCAATCTCACCCTTAGCCATGGCAGCATCCTGTAATCCACCGTGCAGTTGTTCTAGTTGAAACAACCACAGTTGTTTCACACAAATGGAAACGCACATTCAAGTATACACAGTCACAGACACACATGCTTGTTCAATGTGGAGGGGGAAAAGAGCCTGGAAATTAAGATCACGTTCAAAACACGTGTGTGTCGATGTTAAACATGCTGTTAAATGGAACCACTTTCATCCCATTCTTTTATAACGTCTAACATTTTCAATGTGATATAATATCAGAGAATCTCCTTTACAAAGCGAACAATAAACCTTGCATAAATAAGAAGTAAAGAATGAAGATGGTAATCCATTAAAATAGCTTTGAAATCATTTTAACCATTTGAACTCTGCAATAGAAATGGTCCGCCAGTGCCTACATGTGTTATTTGTGGTATTTTTGTTCATTGTAGCGTCATTTCTTGGAGTATCTTCAAATGCTTCATATCCCTAAAATCTCTACAACGTAAGCTACAAGGTTATGTCAGTCAATAAACTATAATAATTGACGAAAGTGATAGTATGACTTTTTTTTTTTGCATAAAATGTTTCTAAATAAACACCCAAAGCAAGATTTCTAAATGTAGAAACATGAACAAAATATAATATTTTGCGATATGCTCATTTTTATGAGCGTAATTTTTATGAGCATATCAAGTGCAAAGGCGTTTTGATAGTTTTGTAACGTAACATCATGTAACGTAAAGTTACGTCATGTAACGCGACATAGTGTCATGTAACACTACGTAAAGTCATGTCATGTAACGTTACTTTACGTAACACAATGACATCATGAATATACAACATGATGTCAAAAGCTAAGGCCTCTGTATTTCGCAACATCACGTTGTACGTTCGGGGATGATGTCATTACGTCACGTAACGTCACGTCACGTAACGTCACGTCATGTAACGTTACATAATGACATCATCGCAAATGTGCAACGTGATGTCGCGAAAGACAGAAGCTTTAGCTTTCGGCTGCAAAAATATGAATGCTCTATCTATTGTGGTTTTTATTTGACATCTATTTAAACAGGATCTTGCAAACAACTATCTCCCATGGCCATACATGGCTTTACCACATTTTGTACTGCATGTAACATAACTTAATGATGTCATCATGAACGTAATGCGTGATGACACAAAAGACAGAAGCCGTAGCTTTCCACAAAAGAATGAATGCTCTAGCTGTTATGGTTTTTATTTTAGATAAATTTAAACAGGATCATGCAACAACGATCTCTCGCGGCCGCCCACGGGATGTCAGTTTTTAAAGGGTTAAAACTGATAATGCTGTGCTATTGCGATGCTGATAGCGGTCGCTATGGACTCCCTTTGACATTCTCAAATTCTCATCAAACTGTTCAGGACAAACAAGCTATTTAACTTCAAGAACTGGCAGACCATCACATCACACATAACTAGCACTGCATTCTCACAGCGACTAACCTCTCCGTATTTGACATTGACTTCCTGGGCCGAGCAAATATATGTTTTCACTCCTGTGCGTGCGTGCGTGCATGCGTGTGTGTTTAAGTGCCAAAGTGAACATCTTGCTGGTACGTGAAGTCAAGAGGTCTCTTCCCATGCAGGCAGCCAGTAGAGAGGAGGTGATTGATGGCTAATGAGAGCTGAATGAGGAGCCGAGGCCAAACACACTGTATACTGCCTACTGTGGCTTTACCGCATGATGGATGGCACGCTGAGATACAGGGCCCACACACACACACAGGATACTGCTCAAAGTGTATGTGGACATGCTTCTAGGTGTGGTCTGATGTAAGACGTGCACATTGATACAGAAAGGTTTACATTTTTGGTATTTCTGTGATTGATTTGTAGAAGCGATTGTCCCTCAGGTGATACACTCCACTCTGACTGT
The DNA here is from genome assembly GCA_916701665.1 of Sebastiscus tertius. NCBI lineage: Eukaryota > Metazoa > Chordata > Actinopteri > Perciformes > Sebastidae > Sebastiscus > Sebastiscus tertius. Next base: position 13,015 of record CAKAOH010040678.1, on the reverse strand, counting down.
GCAAACCACTAACATTAGCTGATTTCCATTCATCACTTCACTCCGTACAGTAACTTTGGAAGCAGTTATCTCATGTTGTATTTCCTCTCACGAGCCATTCTGTTCCACTCTAAACCTACGGAGCCAAATCACATCCAAAAACAGTTTACCATGACACACAGCGGGACATCACACTCCATCCGTCATCTCGAACCCCAACTGTTTCCTGCTCAGTGGATCTATCCCATACCATTCAAACACCACGCAGACTTCTCCTATAGACGCTGCACGAAGCCTCGTTTAAACCCCGCAACATATGGATAGCTGGGAAATCGTAGTTTATCTTCCAGGTTTGTTTGATTGGTGATAAATTGGTCCGGACATTAGAGCCTAACCTTGACTGCGATGTTTGTGCATGCAAGAAAACAGACAGAGACTTAAAACATACAAGTGATTAGGGCCGCAACTACTGCTTATTTTCATCATTGTTTTATTTGATTAGTCTATCTATTTGATTAATCTATCAAAGCAGGGTTCAATGTTAATGTTTTTTCACTTGTGTGGGTCAGAAATCTACTCAGCTGATGTCAATTTTTACTTGCCCCGATACAAATTTTCTTTATTAGTGATTTTCAAATAACAAGAAAGACCAAAGTTAATTGTCATGTTTAATCTATATTTAAGTAAATGAATCCGCCACCCAACTAAACTCCTGTATCCAGGATAATTGAAATGCTCCCTTGTGCTTCAGCTCAAAGACTTTGTCTTTACCCGCCACCATTTTGTCATGAGTGCCCAATCGGTACTGCTCGTGTGCATCTCTGAAGAGAGATGAGAAAGAAGCAAGTTGGCTCATTCCTTAGATATTTCCATCATCAGCTACGGAAAAAAAAACGTGTTGAATTATTTTTTACCACTTGCCCCATTGGGCAGGTGATTTGCTAGATTTACTAGCCTGACGTGGCAATCCTTATTGTTGAGCACTGATCAAAGGTCAGAAAATAATGAACAATGCCTGTCACAATTTCCCATCTTTCAAATGTCTTAATTTGTTTTGACCAACAGTCATACAACAAGATATTCAGTTTACAATGATATAAAGCAGAGAAAAGACCCAACAAATTTTAAACTTAAAGTTTTACATTTATTTTAATATTTAATCAATTATCCAAATTGTTGTTGATTAATTTTCTGTTGAATTGTTTCAGCTCTATAAGTGATAAACTTACACAATATGTGGTTTATCTCACATGATTTTGACACAGTATAATGACAAAATACACAAATATTGGATAAAAAGTTAAGAAATTGTACATTGTGGGATACAAATGATTTTTTTTCTAAAGGGATAACAAAAAATGAGGATGTTTTTTTTAAATGTTAATGCCTTAAATATAAATGGAAAACATCAGTGGCTTCTAGAAAATAATCAATAAGTCATGATTTTAAAAAACAACAACAAGAAACTTCAGTCATGGCTTGTTTCCTCCGTCTGTGACCTCAAGCAGTATTTTCTTAAACTCCTGACGTTATTCGGCGGCATATTAAATCCTTTCTGTCTGCATTCTGAGCCGTTATAAATAAACCTGTCCATTAACGTGATGCACAAAGAATAGTAGTGTGTTTCCCAGAAATAACTCACTCTGAAGGCACAGAGAGTTCACTATTAAATATTAGCTGCATACTTTGGGCTAAATCATACACTTGAGCCATATATCAGAAAGTGAAAGTGACTGTTGGCCACATTGGACATTTAGAAAATATGGGACTGCCTGTGATGTACAGTATCGTTCACAATCCTGAATGAAGCACCAAAGCAGGGTTGTAAATCAGCAGGTACTTTTTTTCTTCACTCAGCACTTCTCTCAATCTCCTCCTCCACTTTTTTTTTATTCTTTCTCCGGTTTGCTGCCTTTCTCCTTACATACTCAGATCTGTTTATCATGGGACAGTAGACAGCACAGATTTAGGTTTATGCTAAGAAAAACAAAAAAGTAACTTTGACCAAGTGTGCCTGATGAAACTGGGCTCGCCACCACAGCAACACCATAGATTAGTGCTGCTGTCCGGACAGACAAGCAGACGCCATAAGCACCCGGAGCGCTCCTGAGGAAATTTATAGCTTCTTCCTGAGCATCCTTTACACCCCCTGGCCCCACTTCCATCCACCCATCCCTGGTCCTCCGTCTCCCCCATCCCTCCTTACCCAGCACCCTCCCCCTGGCTTCCCCAGCTGTTGTGCACCTGGATGCTGGCCTGGGAGAGGGATGGGAATGCATGCCATCCATCTCTCTGAGGAGGCATGTGAGGTATGTATGTGTGTGTATGTGTGTGTGTGTGTGTGTGTGTGTGTGTGTGTGTGTGTGTGTGTGTGTGTGTGTGTGTGTGTGTGCAGTTGGGGTTGCTGGAGCTTTCAGGAAGCAGAGAAACATGGGGGGTGCGGGAGTTGTGTTGTGGATAAAACTAAATGATATAGCTTTGTGTTGGTGCAAGTAATGGTGGTCTTTAGTCCTAAATAAATGTCATGAGTTGGGGATGTCATGACATTTATCAAGGGTGTGCTAAAATAGTATTTGCTAATGCATGCAAAGAAGTCAGTATTCACCTCCAGTTTGAGTGTGGGAGGGATGATTCAACCAAAATCCATGAGATGGTCAGGTGAGGTTTGGTATCCTAAATAAATCAGCCAGAAAAGTCTATGAGGCTCGTGAGACCAAAACACCTGCAAAAGTCAGGAGAAGTCAGGAAACATGCAACATACATCTCCAATGTATATTTGGGTTGATGATTGAATATTTGTTACTTACTGTTATTATGAACTAGGGCTGTCAATCGATTCAAATATTTAAATTGTGATTTATCACATGCTTGTCCATGATTCATCTTGATTAATTGCAAATTGATCACATTTTTTATCTGTTCAAAATGTACCTTAAAGGGAGATTTGTCAAGTATTTAATACTCTTATCAATATGGGAGTGGACAAATATGCTTGCTTTATGCAAATGTATGTATATATTTATTATTGGAAATCAATTAACAACACAAAACAATGACAAATATTGTCTAGAAACCCTCACAGGTACTGCAATTAGCATAAAAATGTGTTATTTTTCTTAGCTTACTGAGAATTGGAAGGTAGCTTTGTCAAGCTAAGTGTGTTCGGTGTTGGCTGATTTTTCAGTGGAGCTGATTTAACGTTGGCTTGGCCGTCAACGGTTATCTCTGGATGGTGGCGTGTGAGGTGAGCCCTCATGTTCGTAGTATTCCCAGAGTATTTCATTTTCATACGACACTCCTTTCAAATCGCATGAGTCATATCCATGTGCTTCTTCCCTTCCTTGTTATAAAATCCAAAATAAGTCCAGACGATTTAAGCGCGGATGGTGCATTTCTGATTTCTCTCTTCGATGTCTCCACTTTTGTTTTGTTTAACTTCCTGCCAATCCGACTGACTTTACCCATGACCACACCGGAAAAAAACTCAGCACTAGTGGACTGAAAAGGCAAATGTTTCCAAAAAGTTTAGTTTGTATTTGCAATAATAATAGTTTATATAATAAAAGATTGCTAATTGACATCCGTGTATCGCTATTATATTGCCACGATTGTTTTCCCCCACTCCTACTGCCTTTTTAGTTTCCTGCTGTCTTGAAGAGAAATTGCATTAACAGTACCCACATTACTGAGTTCTATATATTCCTCCAGTGTGCTATTTTACTTGTTATGTTTGTCCTGGTTGTCAGAAATAAGTTTTCATATTAATGAGTTGACGAAAGTTGAAGAAAGCATGACAGAGCCAATAGAATATTTATCACTTCAAGAGGTCGTCCCTGTGGACAATATAAAATGAATTCATTCCAATGCTATGTATTAATAAAAACGCTAAAATGTGATAGACGCGCCGCGGGCACATCAAGCCATCATCTTGATTAAAAGCTATTTTATTGGTGAATGGTTTGTTTGTGAAATCAATTTTTCATCCTAAATGTCACATTTCCCGGAGTTTTGCAATGCAGATTGGCTGAGATATTTTTGCTGAAATATACATGGGACTTCTTTGCCGTCCCATGGCACCCAAATCTGATTGGTGTGAGAGGGAAGGAAGATGGATGAAGATTGTCCGGGGCTGGTTGTCTAGAGACCAGGGGGAGGTTGCAACGTTGTTCTATATCTGCGTGAAATGTCTCGGATCGGAAATGGCAGCTCCCTTATGGATTCAAAACCAGACACGATCCGCATACTAATGAGCAAACTGCACACAGACAGAGACATGCAGAGGAGATGTGTGCATGTCGCAGCAACAGATATTTACACTTCATGGAAACAAACTGGGGTTAAACCTAGTTTAGTAGGCCTAAACTTAGATACTTTAAACATTAATGTTAGTCTTGTGTTTGCAACTTAATGTAGTAAGTGCGTAAGTGTTTTTGCTGCAGCTTAATGGGGAGTCAGGTCATGGCGAGCTACAGTTTATGCACATTAGATGATTTAACTGTTTGTGTCTTGCTGTGGAATGAAATGACAGCACGCTTGAAGGTCCAAGACAAATTTGCCTGTGGAGACTAATAAATGAATGGATCAATTAATGTCTTCATTGAGCTAATACATCAAGGCTTGTTGCTGAGTCTCCTTTTTGCCCTGCATAGTTCAAAACTCGCTGAACGCAGCTTTGGTATATTAAGTAGTGGGTTTATCTCATAGACTGTATATAAGACGTGGATGTAGTCACCGTGACGTCACCCATTGGTTTGTGGACTGACGTTTTTAAGCCTCGAGTTCAGCATTTTGGCTGTCGCCATCTTGGTTTTTTGCAAATGAACGCTGAATTTTTGGGTTTTTTTAGGCGAACAAAATGCTACAATTAACTTTGATGAACTGGAAACACACTGTGATAGGGTTAAAGTTATAAGACAAAAACACGGATAACTCCCAGACTGTCAATCACAAGGTAGCCACGCCCTAAAGCATACTCTGCTTTATGGTCTATTTGACTCTAAATGGGACCATAATTTATTAAATGAACATCATGCTGTATTGAAGAAGATTTGAAACTAGTGATTGAGACCATAAACTCATGTTTACAATGTTTACGGAGGTGATAAATCAAGTGAGAAGTAGGCTTATTTTCTCATAGACTTCTATACAATCAGACTTATTTATGCAACCAGAGGAGTCTCCCCCTGCTGGCTGTTAGAAAAAATGCAAGTTCAGCATTGGCTTCACTTTTCTCTATCTACAATCTTCAACCACACCATTAGCATTAGCAGGTCAAACAACCCGAACTCTACAGTTGATTTACAAAACCGGTGTGTCCTCGTCACTCTGACAATTTGTATAGATGATAAGTGACATAATTCACTTTTTGATGTGTCCTGTTGTGTTGTGTGATTTAGCTCAGCTTCCACAGAGGGCTCAATCTGACATGATGATAAGACCAAGGGGACAATTTGAGTTATATTTTCTCTTTAGAAAGGGAGCTACGTACAGGAAGGGAAGTTCTCTCTTATTAGCAACCAAAGACGCAGACATCTGAAAGGGTTTAATGTGAGCCCAATTTGGCTGTCTAACTTTTTTCTTATAACTGCAGAACTTCTTCAGACGCTCAGTTACTCTTTGTATAACTCAGCCAGCTATGAGTTGCTAAACTTTGTTCAGCCAGCAAGCTCTTTTTAATCAGACTTACAAAATATCCCTGTCAAGTCAAAGACCTTTTCCTCTTCTGCCTCCAACACACCCACACAACAATTTACTGCTCTCATGGTTTTATCATCATTTTATCACTACAACTTTAACTTTCCTTCAAATCAGAATCAGAAATATTTTTTTTTTATCCCCGGGGGGAAATTGGCTTACTTATACAGTTGTTCCATTTTATAATAACAATATAAACATAGAAAAAATTAAAAAAAAATAAAACATAGAAAATAAGTGTCAAAATGTGTGCATTGTACTACACTATTTTACAACAATAAATATGAAAAAATCTAAATAAGAAATATGTAAAAATAATTATATTACAATATATAACAATAGTGTAAATAATATTATTGTTGGAAAAATTGGAAGTGTTTAAAATGCAGGAGTAGTATAAATAAGAATAATACTTGAAATGTACAGTATAAATACTATATCAATGCCATAATAAATCAGAGTATTGTACAGTTGAATTATTGCACAGTTAAGTCAGTGGTAATATCAAGAGAATGAGGAATATTAGATCCGTTCCAACTCATCTCCTTCATAGAGAGGTAATACTGGGCTATACCAAGTAGGTAAATGGCTGCTGACAGACCATCATGAAACTTTCCTCCATCAGACCTCTCTCTCGCTCTCTCTTTATCTCTCTTTCGTTCCTCTGACATCTTGGATTCATCTTCTCCTTGCTGCTCATCCCTCTCTCTCCTGCATCATCTTGTATTTATCATTTCATCTGTTGGTTTCTTCTCCGCTATCACTCTTTGTCAAGTGACATCTTGCATTTAGAAGACCATCCTTTACTATTCTAACATGTTGGACTAATCTATCCTTCGTCAGTTCACTTCTCTCTCTCTGTCTGTCTATCTCTGTCTCTCTCTTTCTCTCTCTCTCTCAGATCTACAACAAATGTTTGACCAAGCTGTTCCGCACTGTATTATTCAGCGCCGTGTGTGAGCCGCCGTCATCAGACATGTATGCCTGACATGATGCATTGGCTCTGTTTAATTATAGAGATGCTGAATAAATATTTACAGATGGCCGATCCGTCTTCTCCCGGTCCAGGCCCACAAGTGTGATTTATGAACCGTCAGTTAATGTGGGAGAAACGGCTGTCATTGTTTCTGTATGGAGGCTGGATATTATACACTGCATGAATGTATTGCAACTCGCTATATGGTGTTCCAGGTCTCAAGACACTGCTGCGTTAATGCATGCAGTCGGCTGCTACTGTGAGTCTAGATGGGATTCAAACAGGTTCTTGAGAGTGTATTAGCCTGTAAAGGTATAACCGTGGTATTAGCTTCAAAAGCTGTCAGGTTTTTGTCAGATATGATACCGGCAAGGGTAAAGAGTAAATGGAATATATTAAAGTTTTAAAACTCTGCCCTGATATAACCCTACTTGACCTAGTGTGGATCCTGTTTTACTTCCCTACAATATTCTCCAAAGGGTCACTATATCCCTGACTTTCTATTTAAATTGTAAAAGAAAATTCTAGTTAGTGAAATAAGAGACATTTGTTAACTGTAGATGATTCTCAATTGGCTGGTTGCAGGCAAGAGTTGGGTATTAACAACAAATTCTAACATTAAAAAATTCATCAGATGAAGAGTGCTATATACATTCATTCAAAATGAATAAAATTAAACTTGACCTAATTCGAGCCAGAGGGAATTAGATCCTGAATCAAGCCAAACCCAGAGAGTCAGGCTAATCGGGTTTGGGCTGAGATTCAAAGCTCTAGATTAGCAACCCCTGGATCCAAAGCAGTCTATTACCGGCGTGGGCGGCCGTGTGGAAACAGAGGAGCTGCAAGGCTAGTTATGATGAGAACTACTGGTATGCAAATACTCTGCTTTTACATACAGTATGCTCGGAGAACTTTCATATGATGAGAGAAACGTGACTTGTAGCTAAACTCACTTTTACTCTGTGACTTTTTAGAAGCGGGTGAGTGAATGTACACTGTAAAAAAAAATAATGCCGAAGTAGCTTTAATTGAGTATTTCCATTTTCTGCTACTTTATACTTCTATTCCATTACAATTCAGAGACAAATAGTATACTTTTTACTCCACTATATTTATTTGATAATGTTAGTTACTAGTTATTTTGCAGATTCAGATTATTAATATAAATTAACTAATGAATTAAGTTGCCCAGCAGTATATAGAATTGTAAAAATAAGCCTTTACCAGCTGTAATATTAAAGTGTTTATACATTAATGCGACAATAATTATAATACAGTAACATAATGCATATGATTGTGCATTGGTCCATTCTGCATGATGAGTACTTTTACTTTTGATACTTTTAAATAGATTTTTATGCTAATACTTTTGTACTTTTAAGTTTGAATGCAGGACTTTTACATGTAACAGAGTATTTTCTACACTGTGGTATTGCTACTTTTACTAAAATAAAAGATCTGAGTGCTTCTTCCACCACTTATGAGTAGTAGGTAAGTATTTCTTTGCTTGTAACATCTCTTCAAAATGTTGGCAAAAGTTTCCATTAGTCTACTCACACGCCAAAGTATTTATTTAAGCACCAAAACTGGAGACCCGTAAACTCTTGAAAATCCATCCTGATGTAGTTGAGCTTTAGACTTTATGAGTGACATTTATGGGAGCTCCGAGCTGAAGCGAGTTGTATATCGCTGTGTTGTGCATGACTTCTGCCTCCGCCGCTGGGAGACAAGTACAGTAAAAACACATTAAGCATTTCACTTCGAAACTCACCGGAGGGCTGCAATGTTTCCTAATGCGCTCCTTTTTATGGCGTGCAGCAGAGTGTCTTCATGTGTGCACAATGTGTATATAAAGTATGTGTTAGACGGTCCACTCGCATGAGCAACTGTGTGTGTGTTCTCTGGTGTATGTGCTGGTGTACTTGCCTGCCTGCTGGTGCTCCACAGCCATCTGGTATCTGGTCAGTCTAGTGAGCCTCTGGAGGGCACCTGGCCAGCAGCTTGCTCACCTGGCTCTGCTAGCCCCTGCCAACCAGCACACCTGGCCTGGCCGACACACAGGGAAAGGGAACAGATTGCAGCCAAAAGCTCTCCTACACTGCAGCATGAACTAACGCAGTGATACAGGATATAGTTGCTGCTTGCAGTGTTATGGATGCAACAAAGAATGTGATATTTTAAGGACATTGAAGCACAAAATGCTGATTCCAGACAGATCAGTGCTTTTGGAAACAACGTTCCACTCATCATTTGTTAGGAAACTAGACTCTCAACATATATAAGATTCCATAATGAGTAATGTTGACTGCATCTGTCACAACAGTTTTTTGCCAGTCTGTGCCAACCCATCCATTTAGCATATGATGGCACTTCCTTCCTGCAGGTTGTCCTCTGCTATCAATTACACTCCCCTCTCCCTGCAAGAAGGATGCTCTTTGTCCCCTGTCGTGCACACACACACACACATACCGCGGACCCAGAGGGACAGACACCTGCAGAGTGTTTGTCACCTCTTCTGTTGGCATCTGCGACCGCACGGCATTGTGGGAGAGGCGGCCATCTGGTGTCGGCCAGGCTGGATTGGAAGGGGGCAAGCGGGCACGATGCATCACGCTGCTCCTTTCTGTTGGTTCTGAGCCGTGTGAAGTGTTGTGCTGTTATGTTTTTGTTGTTTTCACTCCTGTTGGTGTTACTCAGCTAAAATAATACAGCAACGGGAAAAAGGTAAACTTAATTTTTAATAAGCTACAGATGCAACTGCGCTGCAATGTTAAAGGTAACCGTAGCTTCTCTTGATGGCGATAACACCTTTCTTTTAAGAAATTCAACATGTGCTAATTTCACAAAAGCAACGTCCCCTACAGAATGTTTTGGATTCATTAAAACCACATGCGAACGGTTGGCTTTTGTCAAATTGAACTCTCTCCTAATTATCTTGGAAATGTTTACCCCTCTTCACGGGGAGACAGCACATGAATGCTTGATTGACATGACAGTGGCTGCAAAGTTTCTTCAATTATCCTGGCAAGGTTACGATTGCTGCCTCTTGATTCACAGCAGGTCCTTGTCATTCTGAACACAGAAATAATAAACTCTTTTCTCTGCCTACGCTGCTGTAACCTATGAATTTTAAGTCTGTTGAGATTGTATATAAAATAATGGACAAGGAGTTGGAGCCATTAAAAATGATTGTGGTATTTAAAACATGTGGAGTGAGCTGTGGTCAGCTTTCACTTTGTTTTTGTCGGCTTGTCGTTTAGTCCAACACTTTGGTCCAGACTGAAATATCTCAAAGGTGATTGGATAAACTGCCATGACATTTTGTACAGCCATTCATGGTCCCCAGAGGAGGTATCCTACTGACTTTGGTGATGCCCTGACTTTTCCTTTAGCGCCAGAGGTGGGTTTTGCAAGTCAAAAGTAAGTCTCAAGTTTTTGCACTCAAGACCCAAGTAAAGACAGGCAAGTCCCAAGTCCTTTTAAGTTTTGAGTCCTAAACAAGTCATAATGCCATTTGCATCTCTGTCTGTAATTTTCAACCCATAAGTTTTGCACATGGCAATTATTTTTTTGCTGACCAAGGGTTAGTTTTTTTACTCGGACAAAATCATATTTGGTATAATTTTTTCCAACTGGCGCTCAGTAACGTAACATTAGTTCTTCATGGTTCTGTCCCACAATGTGATTGGATGCTGTCGGATTGGTTCAAACCATAGAGTGTATATATAGATGGATGACGCGTCTCCACTTCCTCCCACTGTACAAAAGTGAAGCCAAAATATCCCGGATACTGAAGCGACCATCTTGAGACTTTGATGTCATTTGGAGCCGGAGTCTGCGGTAGCTTGTTGGCGAGAGAGAATCACAGCAGTCAATCATGATGTCTCACCCCCTTTTTATAGCATCAAATAACTAATTAAAACCAAACTTATCAGAAAAATTACACTTGAATATACATCCATGTGATAAGAACTACATAAAATTACAGAAACCATCTTTGGGAAAAATGTATTTGACATGAACTTTGATTTTTTAAGTTTTGCCCATGTCCCATCCGCTAACATGGAGGGGGCAGGCTTTTTTTACCTATACTGCAGCAAGCCACCAGGGGGCGATTGAGATCATTTGGCTTCACTTTTGGGGAGCTGTCATGTCGTCCATCTTTATATACAGTCTATGGTTCAAACAACGTGGATCTGGGGACTTACGTAAGTGTTGCCTTGCTGGAAATGATTAGCGTTAATGTTAGTTGATTCAGGAAATGAAGGGACATTAATTGATTCGTGGGACACTCTTAAAAAACATACTTTTTAATCTTTGGGCTTGAGGGAATTTATCAAATATTTTCAAGTCAAAGCGTAGTCACGAGTCATAGGTGTTAAAGTCCAAGTCAAGTTGTCTTTTTTGATTTTAAGTCGAGTCTAATATCATCAAATTTGTGACCCGAGTCCACACCTCCGTCACCATGAGGTTGACATTTTTGGTATTTAGTCAAATGTCTCCACAACTATTGGATGGACTGCCATGAAATGTGGGATTCACATTCATGTCCCCCTCCGGATTAATCGTAACTTTTCACCTGGTGCCATTTTTTCCTTTGGTTTATGACCAAATACCTAACTATCGACATTCCCACCAGCCAAAGCTGTACTTTGTGTTATGTGCTAATAAGGAAACGTTAGCACGCTAACTCGCGAAACTTAGATGGTCAACATTATATCTGCTGAACATCAGCATGTTGTCATTGTGAGCATGTTAGCTTGCTGACGTTAGCATTTAGCTCAACGCACCGCTGCTAGCGTAGCTGTAGATTCTTGTTTGATTCTATACAAAGAAAAGTTAGAATATATATTCTCAAGTATATGAATGCAGAGTGTCTGTGCCCACATTCATTGTGCTGAGGAAAGTCATTCTTGTCTCTGTTTACAAAAGCAAGTGTGCTTGAAATAGCAAACATATTGGCTAGAGGGTTAGAAAAATACAGCTGAGCAACAAAAGTACCTTTCTTATTTTCAGCACTGACTGTCACAACTGAAGAATATACACGGCATCTGACTGTAACAACAAAGACAAATACGGGGTTGAAATATGCATAACATATTCGAGTTTCAGTTTTGTCACTGGAGGCAACAGCTACTTTGTGAATTGTGCGATGTTGTAGAAAAACATTCGTTTCACAAGAAATGCAGCATTAATAAACATTCAGAGGACGGGGTCTTTATCTGGAGGACTTGCTACAGAATGAAGAACAAACAGCGACAGCAGCTGAGTGGAAGGAGTAGAGTCAGATTGAGATAACGGAGATATTAACCCACATGTTCCTGAAGGACGTTCGCTTGGGCAGGACGTTCATTTGGCTGGTTGGTTGGGTTGTGGGTCTGCTCATCCAGCCGGCCTGCACATTGCAGACAGATGTTCGGCCAGCCAAGCCTGCAGTGCCACAGGCAGTGTGTGTTCTAGAAAAACCCGGAGACCAGATGCTGCTACCTGGTGTCCCACCCGCCTGCTGCTCCGCTATACTGGGCATGCTCCAGTGGCCATCACTTGACCTCAAACTGGGGTTCGAGATCGCGTGCCGTCAATCATATTGATGATAGAGTGAAGCGGAGCCGGAACTGAAAGACTTAGTAGGGTCGACTCAGCAGGTTCGCCACTGTGTATCTGACAGGCTGAATTCATGTGCCAGGTTGTTTTGAATAATGAATCAAATAAGGTAGCTATAAGAAAGTGTGAAATATGCATGTGAGTCAGAGGATTTGCATTTTCTAACAAAGTTAGAGTGCAAGGTGTAATTTCACAACCCGAGTATAATAGAAATAGATATGACACAATAAAGAATTATTTTGGGAGAATCAAAGCATTAAAACACGCACCATGAAACATCACATGGCATCCTACTGAGTGAACTATCAGAAGTAACATCAAAAGATATAATGCAGCATCTATCTCTTTCAGCCTGATTTTCCCTCCAATTTTGTTCCCGTGATAAATAAACAGTCACTTTCTCCCGAACAAACAGAAACACAGATTCTTCATCCCCCTCCACGGCCCCTGTCATTACCAAACCCCGAAGAAACTTTCGAAGAGATTCAAAGACATTCAAGATTAAAGATGTATTCCTTCTTTTGAAGTTCCAGCACTGTTTTTATCTTATTTCTTCGCCAAGTGCAGCGTGGTAATGGTGTTTTCGCAACGTGGTTGGTGCTGACCCAGAACTGCCAGAGAGAGGTTGCTGGCCTGACGGCCGGGCTCTTGTCTCAAAACTCCCCTAATGAGGAATGGCTCAGTAATGGCATCGCTTCCTTGTAACCTCAAAGGATGGTTTTCTTGCTTGTATTCCAACTGTTATTTATTTATTTATTTATT
>CAKAOH010040674.1:9622-20967 GCA_916701665.1 Sebastiscus tertius | reverse complement strand
GAAACACACCGTGTTAATAACAAGCCGACCACCTCATGGTACCGCCAGCTGGGAGCTGGGATCTGTTTTTAAAGTCAGGCACCTTGGCGGAGTCTGTGCTCTCCGAGTGCCATTCTAGTAGTTCTATGTGTACACTATCGCCTGTATACTGAATCTGTATTACATTCTTTTGTTTAATAAAAAAATGAAAGTAATGATAAGAAGTAACAACTTGTGTAAAATAATATGATGTTGTGTGTTGGTTTTCCTCCTGTTCTCCACAATTTTTGGAGTCACCAGCTGCCAGTGGTCCATGCTCTGGCTTGCCAGACCCTGACCCAGGGCTCAGCAACCTTCACTATCAGGCCTATTTTAGGCAAAAAAAAAAAGTCTGTCTGGAGCCGCAAAACATTTGAGCATTGTGATGAAGGTAACACAGTTTATAGTCTAAGTATATAGTATATAAATCTAATGCAGTGAGGGCCCTAGTGCAGATGTACTACAGAGTATTAGGGCCACATTGAGGGAAAAACATCTGATATTTACAGAATAAAGTCAGAATATTACGAGAAAAAAATAAAATAACACGTAAAGTTACTACTTTATAAATTTATGACTTTATTCTCGTAATATTCTGACTTTATTCTCGTAATCTCAGATTTTATTTTTTGTCCTCAATGTGGCCCTAATACTCCGTCATACCATAGACCTACAACAATGACAAATAAAAATGAAAATGTAAAAAAAAACAAAAAAAAAAAACAGTTATTCATTTCCATTTTTATAAATCCACAGGGAGCCACTGGAGAGGAGCTAAAGAGCTGCATGAGGCTCCGGAGCCACAGGTTGCTGACCCCTGACCTAACCCTTTGAAGCCTGACAAGATGGCGAAGAAGAGACAATCCAGCTGCTGTGCAAGGTCATTATTATGTTATGCACCAAATCAAGACAAAGTCCTTGTATGTGCAAACCTACTTGGCAATTAGCTGTTTCTGATTGTGAACAGGGTTAAACATGAATTAGTCAAAGCAGGTTTGAAGAATGAAGCCCTGGTGGAACGGGCAGTGCAGACTATTCTGTAATTTATTTATTCTTTTATACCGAATAGACTAAATGAGGTATTAAACACTGTGTTTACACATCTCCATACCACACTCTTCATTCATTCATTCATTACATTCCAACTCCACAATCCATGTTTTGCTTCCTAATCTTGTCACTCAGTAGTGTTGATATCATCCAAGCCTATTAACAAATGGCTTGTAACAGCTTCCTAGTAGTGTTACTGTATATTGTCCAGATCCTCAACCGCCAAACACTTGCACATGTTCCATTTCTTGCCAGGATTCTCGCAGCTGGTAAACAAGTTAACAGCCACCAAGAAGCTGCTTCTCATTTATTTTCCTATTACACTCTTCATTCCTTTCCCGCCTCACCCCATCATTTATTCTCTCTGCAGCCGTGTCGGCATCTTATTAGAATAGTTCAACCTCATCAAAAAGTGAAAGTAACGGCCAGGAGAGGAGAATGGGTGTTTGATTGGCTGAACGTAGTGGATTCTGTGGGATAGGGCTGATGTGGATGCTTACAGATAGTTTTCCTCTGCTCTTTGAAAGCTTCCTCTCCAGAGGCAGGGGTCGGTAAAACAGTAAGCCCTAGTAAAGCTAGCCTCCCTGGGGAGAAGAGGGGCCTAGGCCAGCCATTTCAGACCAACTGCTGTGGTCTGATGGGAAGTAAGCAGAGAGAACACGTACTGGGTACCGGTCCAGACATATACTCGGTTTTGACCGAGTCTTGTTCCTTAATGAAATTACTGATACAGTACACTACCCAAACTGTGTAACTGAGACAATTGGATGACATAATTTAACCCCAATAATCTGGTTAACAAGTGACATGTGGATACTGCATCAATATACAATTTCATCACACTTAGATTAAGGAACATCCAGTCAGTCACATTTACTGCTGCAACGATCAGCTGATCGAGTCAGTCAACTGAGAGAAAAGTAATCAACAATTTTTTTGCTCCATTAATCCAAAATCATTTAAGTTCCTCTGTTTATATCATTGTAAACTGGATATCTTTGGATTTTGGACTGTTGGTTGGCCAAATAATGACATTTGAAGACGTCTCCTTGGCCAATTGTAAAAGTGTAAATTCAACATTTTCTAGCTCTTATAGACTGATGGTCCCAGCCCTTTAATGGTATTAACTGGGATGTGTTTGTAAAGTATCAAAAACTGTCAAGTACTGAAAGCTAGCACAGAATGTCTGTTCCGATTTTTCTTTGCTCAGATACTGTATATCCTTATTTCAAATCAAAGGTTTGCTGATTTGAGACTACTCCTAAGGAAACGTTCTTATATGGCTGCTTGTGTTTGGGCAAGTTTTAACCTTTGAGACCTTTGGCTTGTGTGTTAAATGAAAAAAAAACATTTTGTAGAAAATCCTGTTTATTTTCTACAAAGTGAGGTATGTTTTGGTATTTTCATATGATTTCTGTGTGGATGCAGATGTAGTCACTATACAGCTATGGTAAAAACCTGCATGCATCAAATGGCTTTAAAGCAAACACATGGTACATATCAGACAGCAAGGCAACATGCTGCAGAGAGGAAGTAGCCAGTCAAAACAATCAGCCTGCTAACTATAAACCCTCTGGAGTGACAAGTCAAATAAATAGTGAGGCAGGGGGCAGCTCGGTCATTCCTAATACCTTCCGCTCAAACAGGACACCACGAATCAACACATCAGAGTCCAGGTCCATTTCTCCTGCAGTGTAGGACTCCCACATGCTGTATGCATACATTGCACTTAGTGAATCAAACTCATTTCCGCACTTAAAGGGACTGTTTGTAACTTTTTAAGCGTATAAATGTAGCAGGTCGGCACACATGCGCGCTCGCATATGCGCGTTCGCGTGAAGCCGCTGCCTCTCCTCCTCTGCCTGCCTTCACTCAGACAGCGCGCGTTCTGGCTCAGCTCGCTCCACCTCTAGACGTGAACGCGCGCTCACTCCACACTGCAGAAGAGTTAGTTTAGCTCTGAGAATATCTAGTGAATGTTCAGTGGACGTTTGTGCAGAAATAACTGCTGCAGCTCCTCCAGACCAACAGAGGTTTCCCGTGTCTTGTGAAGTGACGGCGCTCTGCAACGAGTTACGTTGTTGTCTCGTTACCGACCGGGTGCCGGTGTCTCCCTGCTCTCTCCGGCTGCGGCCCAAAGGATGTGTAATGATTACTGTGACTTGGCTGCTGTAACAATGTCATTTCCTATTAGCATAAACAAAGTACTTTATATCTTTTAGCTGATTGTGCAAACTTGATGTAAAAATCTAGCGAGCAGTTTATCTTGCTGTATGTATGTATGGACCAACAGACATCATCAGCATCCTTCCTATACTCCTATACCAGGGGTCTGCAACCTGTGGCTCCGGAACCACATGCGGCTCTTTAGCTCATCTCCAGTGGCTCCATGTGGATTTTTAAAAATGGAAATGAATAACTGTTTTGTGTTTACATTTTCATTTTTATTTATCATTGTTGTAGGTCTATGGTACGAGTATTAGGGCCACATTGAGGAAAAAAAAGTCAATCTGAGATTTAGAGAATAAAGTCATAATATAATAAAGTTGTAATTTTACGTGTTATTTTCTTTTATTCTCGTAATATTACGACTTTTTCTCGTAAAGTTATGACTTTTTTCTCTTAATATTACAACTTCTTTCTCGTAAAGTTATGATTTTATTCTCATTATATTCCGACTTTTTTTCTCATAAAGTTCTGACTTTATTCTTGTTATCTTACGACTTTGTTTCTTGTAAAGTTATGATTTTATTCTCTTAATATTATGAATTTTTTTCTCATAAAGTTATGACTTTATTCTGGAAATCTCAGATGTTTTTTCCCTCAATGTGAATACTCTGTTGTACATTGTCTCTTTAGCCCTCACTGCATTAGACTTATATACTATATACTTAGACTATAAACTGTGTTACCTTCATCATAATGTTCAAATGTTTTGCGGCTCCAGACAGATTTTGTTTTTTGCGTAAAATGGCTCTTTTGATAGTAAAGGTTGCTGACCCCTGTCCTATACTAATCCTATCCCTACTATCCTGCTACACACAGTACCACTTAATGTGGGTTAAGAAGAGGTGGTCAGTACCTTCTCATCATACACAATGCCTGGTCGGATCTCAGGAGCCTGGTACCCTGGTGTGCCCTCGACCCCCAACGCCCCCTCATGGAAGGTTTGTCGAGAAATGCCGTAGTCGGACAGTTTAATGTTAATTGTATCCTGCACCTGGAAGATGATACACAAATGAATGGACAAGTTAGAAACAATAAGCTTGTCTGTTTCCTTAAAAATATACCATTCAAGTTTCTATTGATAGTATTTTGAGTGTCTGTCTCTGTCTTGATAAAGTTCACTGGACTTTGAAAATACCAGGGACAACACATGAAATAAGTTCACTGACAAAGTCTGATATTATTTCATAAAAACAGAGTATTGTTGATAGACCAAAATTAAAAATGTATGGCTTTCTTATGGTAATCTATATACAGACCTCCAGAGACCACACCAAGATGTTGTCAGATTTGAGGTCACAGAAGATGATGCTCTTCCTGTGAAGGTACGCCAGTCCTGCTGCAATCTGATAGGCTACTCGGAAAGTTAGCATGTGACCGAGAGGCATGTAGCTGGAGCCTACAATGACAAAAACACAACCTCATGTTGCACTAACATAGAAACAGACTTTAAGACTTTAACTTCAGGTGGGGAAATCACACGATGCACATCTCTTTACGTGCCTGTGCCTTTGCGCTTCTCCTCCAGCACGGTGTTGAGGCTGCCCAGGGGGGCTAACTGCAGGGCGAAGCAGAGCGGATGGATGCTGATGCCCACCAGAGAGACAATGCAGGGATGCTGCAGAGAGTGCAACATGCTGGCCTCCTGGCGAAATTCAGAGAAGCTCCGACAGGCATCCGCAGACTGCAGGTGTTTCACCATGGTGTCTGAGGCGAGAAAGAACGGAAGGTGAGGTAGCTGATGTCATTTACATACACTGCAATAGGAAATAAACTGGGACCCATTTAGAATGTTTACGTTTAAAACTGTGAAATGGTCTAAATATTGTAGATTTGTGACATCACAAATGGACAGAAATCCTAACGGCTTGTTTCAAAGGCTCAGTTTCTGAATATGGGCTGTGTGTATTTCTCTGTGGATTAAGCATTTGATACTTTCACAGTATTTATATAGAACTTAAACCTGCTTTGTGATATAAAAGCAATGAAAATGTCACTTTTTACAATATGGGACCTTTAAAGGTCTCATATTATGCTCATATTCAGGTTCATAGATGTATTTTAATGTTGTACTAGAACATGTTTACATGCAGTAATGTTCAAAAAAACCTTTATTCTTCTCATACTGTCTGCCTCAGTCTGCCTGCATGAAGCCTCTTTCACCCTGTCTGAAAAACTCTGATTCAGAGCCTGTCTCCTCCCAGTCTGCTCTGATTGGTTAGCGTTTCCTGGTCTCTGCTGTCAATCAAACGCCCTCAACACAGCGTCACCCCCCACCCCCCCGCAGCTTGCCCTGCAGCCGAGAGAGAAGCAGCCAGGAAGAGTTTCACACTGCAGTTAAGCTGTACCGTGAATAATAAACCACTTCAAAGTTTATAAACCAGAAACTTCACCCAGCGCACGTTACCGGAGGAATCTGATCAGAAATCGGCGAGAAATTAACAACATCTGCCATCCAGACTCCAGGTTTTCCTGACGGTTTTGCTCTGGTAAATAATGCCATTATAGCTCCATTAGTTAGCTCAGTATTTACATTCTGCATAAACTCTGTAAACCGTAAACATACACTCTGTTTTACGTTTGTCTTTACAGATCCATCTGTGAGAAATGACCGACAGAATCATCCCAGAGGAGGAGAAAACATTAGCTGTGAGCAGATGGGAGATACAGAGCTAACATGTTAGCATGTAGCTACATGCTACCGCTATGTAACGGTGTGTAAACACAGAGAACATCAGGGTAGAAAATAGAAGATGTGAAACAGTATTCAGTTCTTTATTTCTGGTAAAAGACACCTGATAAACGTATGAAAGTAATCAGAGTAATGGTATATTAGTTACTGTAGGAGCTGTCTCTGTGTTACCATGACTACAGGCCGGTTAACGTTACACTCACCGGAGCTTACCAGAGCTGATAGACTTTATCCTGTCTCTGTCTACATAAGTGAAGCTGGAATTACTGATCTTATATAAAAACTACTCAGTAACCACAGTATCAGCAGCTACTGGGAGGAGACATGGACAAGTGCATTTTGCATAATAGGTGACCTTTAAGTGATGTGATGACGTTTGAGACGGTTTCACATTTCAATATTCAGAGCCAGAAAAACTTGATGTAAGTAATGAGTAAATATTATCATTAGAAGTAGTATTCAAAATTGTAGTGGTTGTATAATACTGGCTTTCAGTAAATGTTTTTCTTGGTTGCATTTAGTATTGACACCACATGTTGTCCATCAGCAGCTTCCAAAATGTCAGTGTTACCTTTCAAAAACATATTAAACAATTCCAATAAAAACCCGAAGAGCATAACTCCACACCTGTGTCACTGCTGATGGTCTGCTGTCGACACTTCTTGAAGTGGAAGCGTTTGATGGCCACCGGTCGGTCCCGATATCGGGCTCGGTAGATGATGGTCCCGCTGCCACCCTGGCCGAGGATGTTATTCTCCTCCTCGGAGTACTCGAGCTGGCCCCTCTCCAAAAAGAGCCTAACACACACACACACACACACACACACACACACACACACACACACACACACACACACACACACACACACACACACACACACACACACACACACACAGCGGCGATTAGACAGGTTGGAAACAAACCTCCAGGTTAGCCAAACTTAATTAGAAGAGAAAACAAACAGAACAGTAAAATTCTTACTTCCTGCTTCAACTCTGACTGACAGCTGTACGTACTGCAGTTGTGTGCTCAGAGTTTTCTTGTACAATGAGGGAAAATTATGGAAGTTTTTATTGGACTTTATTAGTTGTAATCCATAGAAGACATTCTACAAATGTGTACTATGATCTACAAATATTTCACTATCCACAAACATGTATTTTTGGATTTGTGTTGCATAAAGTCACATCCACAAAAATAATTCAGATTCAGAATAAATTCAGCCCAGTAAGAAGTGAACCGCCTTCGTAGGACAGAAAACCCTGAAGGGTTAACCCTGAAGTTACCTCGCTAACCCCAAATCCTGCTCCATAGTACAGGCCTCTGGTATCGTTAGGCAGGTAAAGTATAATAACAAACACCAGTATTTGCCAAAGCTAATAGACTAGCCTCACCCTGAAGCATGCACACTTTTACCAGCATCCAGCTGTAAAAGTGGATGAAGAAGAAGAAGGCACTTTATTGATCCCCTGAGGGGAAATTACATTTTTTACAGTACATACAGGCCCGAAATACACACATGCACAAACAAGACCTATATACATGCATTAATGGAGAGCTGTCAGAGCGATGGGGCTGCCCCTGACAGGCGCCCCGAGCAGTTGGGGGTTTGGTGCCTCGCTTGAGGGCACCTCGGCAGTGCCCAAGAGGCAAACTGGCATCTCTCCAGCTACCAGTGCACATTCAGTACTTGGTCCATTTGGGGACTAGAACCAGCAACCATCCATTTCCCAAGCCAAGTCCCTATGGACTGAGCTACGATGATGATGATAGTTGGTGGCATTTGTGTTTATACCAACATCTGTTTTCCATCCTTTAAGAGCTCGAGTACAACTGTACTAATATTTGGAGGAGCTGTTCAACTGTTGTAGCAAATATTTCCATGGGTATGTGCTGTTTGAAAGAGACAGATATCCTTGTGCAACTGACTGCTTGTCAGCATGGAATCGGCCTCTGTGCTCTACTGTATCCTGTCGGTACAACTGTACTTTATTAAAATATATCTTGTTTATAGGCTACATATCTTCAGACTGTCAGACTAGGCACGCAAAGTGCATTCTTATCATACTGTTGGAGATGTGTCGGTGTTTTTGTTCCGCTGCTTTGCGTGGAGCTGACACCCGACCGCCCGTTCTCTGTCCTCCCGGCTCTCTGGAGCTCTGTGCCACGCTGTTGTCTGGCGGCGCGGAGGTACAATAACCTTTTATACATTGTACCAGAATTCAGGAATATGTAGGATATTACTACTGACATTCATGTAATATTACATCACAACATCTGCTGTATTAGCCGTGTGTTTACTACATGTTTATTTGCATATAGAGTGGGGAAGTGAGATCTGCTAAGTCTGTGTAGACTTCTCTGTTCTATCAGATGTGTGTGAGACGGACCACTGAAAAGTGTGTGTGAAACTATTGTAATGTCTCGAGCCTAAACAATATCAGTCTGTAAAAACAAAATGGTCCTTTAAATGGTGAGAGGTTTACCGTGCAGGGAAGTCAGTCATGAAGAGCTCTGGGACTAGCTCCTGGAGGGTGACTGGCTGGCCAGGGTGCTGAGGACAGATGATGTGCTCCTCCTCCACCGCAGCCAACACACAGTCCTCCATGTTAAAGTAATGAACCCCGTCTCCTCCACAGACTCCTTCCTCTTCGTCCTGGCCGGCCAGGCTGGCCGCTGGTTCGGCCCGCTTCTGTTGACCCAGCGAGACACAGAGGGGGCAGGGGGCGTACTGCTCTATGAGGAGGCTTCCATCACTCTCACTGGCTGTCAGAGCTAAAACAAAGGACACATCGATAAAAGACATGCATATGATCTGTGGTTTGTTGGAAAGCTGAAACCTGGACAGGTTGGTACATAGGGTTGGGTCAGTCTCAGTTTTAAGATCACTACTACAATGTGAGTGACTTTGTGAGATTATAATACATTTGTTACATGTCCTCTTTGCTTTAATTAAATGGCTCATTTTCATGTATGGAATAGCCAATAGTTTCACATTTTAATTTCCTACGTATGGATATACTGTACATTCCTACATTGAATTACGTTACAGAATGCTGACAATACAGTTTGTGCACTGCAGCAGGACCTGAAAAACAACTCGACCCGCAGCAGTAACCTCCACACTGCAGAAGAGTTAGTTTAGCTCTGAGAATATCTAGTGAATGAACAGTGGACGTTTGTGCAGAAATAACTGCTGCAGCTCCTCCAGACCAACAGAGGTTTCCCGTGTCTTGTGAAGTGACGGGGCTCCGCAGAGAGAAACGTTGTCGTCTCCTCTGAGGAAGAGCCAACACTAGGATCAGCACTGATCACACATTTGTTGTATCATGCTGCATTTACTGGTATGGTCCATGCCCAATTCCACCGATATGTTTTTTTTGTAATATATGTAAAATCCTCTTTTTGTTTTAGTCTGTGATTTTTGACTCAGAGTTACAGAACTGGTGTCAAAAGATACTTTGGAACCTTGACTCGTATCATCTGTCAATATTTATTCAGCACATTTTTGATTTTGTACTTTGTTTACTGGCCACATGACTTGTTTTTTCATGGTACATTGTCATATTTAGAAAAATGGATCTCAATCAAAGACGCTCCAAATTGCACAAGGCACATTAGGGCCGGGTATCGGCATTTGATACCTTTGAGGTATCGAAAGAAAGAATTCAGTGCCAAGTAGTATCAAAACTTCTCCAGTCAAACAATACCTGCAATCAACCCTTTTTGTGCCCAGATCTAGAAAAATATGACTATTTGTCAGAGCAGGTGAACGCAGCGGAGCGCAAGCGAGCGGGGGAGCATGATTGGAAGGATTTCGGATGGAGCGCAGAGCGTATTTTTTAAAAAGTTGGAGCGTTGACTTATATATCTTGCTCCATTCTGCTCCAATTTCACTCTGGTACCGCTCACACCATGAGTTTGAAGCATGCGAGAGCGAGCCCCCATCCAGAATCTGTGTATTGCGCATGGCGACTGTGTAGGATTGTTTCAGACTTGTGTGACCCAAACATTTCCAATAACTCCAGAGTGTTGTAAAGTCCAAAAGTCAACAGTTATTGAAAAAAAGATGTAATAATTTCCACAACAACAGACATTTGAAGCTTCATCCGAAAACCTCAATAGAAGCTTTGAATGTAAAAAAAAAAAAAAAAAAAAAAAAACATTTGGTAAAATTCAACACAACTTGTTTCTTGTTTGGAGTGCTGAGTGATCGGAGTGGAGCAGGCCTGGAATGGCTTTGAGCTGGGGAGCTCTGTTAGCTAGCCAGTGGGAGACACACAGCTTCCATTCACATGATGGGTATCGAATGAGATACTTTTTTGGTATCGGTATCGCTTTAAGTAGGGATATAACACTTTATGTAGGGTATCGGGTCTGATACTGTGCTCATGTACTTGTACTCGCAAAACGGCTCCGATACAACGGCATCGATACCACTTTACGGTGGTGCGACGTTAACCTCTTGTCACCATCTTTCGGGTCCTCACGCTCCACTTCCCCGACGGTGCGGGCGAGACGGGCCTGACCCGTGCGCCTGACCCCGCGGGGCCAGGATCCCACCTCAGCCGGCGCACGCCGGCCCTCACTTTCTCTGCGCCGAAGGGTTTTGCTTGCACCCTCTGACTCGTGCGTGCATTAGACTCCTTGGTCCGTGTTTCAAGACGGGTCGGGTGGGTTGCCGACAACGCCACAGACCTCTGGCAGTCCACTGAGGACAGTCCGCCCCGGTCGACAGTCGCACCGGGAGCAGGGAGCCCCGTCACGGTGCGGCGAGGGCTGTAAAGCTGCGGCCGCGAGCCACCTTCACCCCGAGCCTTTCCAAGCCAACCTAGAGCCGGTCTCTCTCCTTCTCTCACTCACTGAAGGCTTAGACACAATGCAACAACGGCACCACTGCACTCTGAAACACATTATTTCCAATGGCTTGCGTCACGCAATGATACCGCACCAAATTCCGCTCTGAAATCTTTATGAACCACACTTCACATCGGCATAAATTAGATCCACCGCACAGCACTTATTTAAAAAGAAAATATGTCACTTTAAAGCTGGTTTGCCTAATACTCCCGTTATTTACTGCCTCTAAAACAGTGGTGAAGAACACCCGGAGCAAATGCCAAGAGTTGAGTTTTCATTAAAACAAAATTATGACTGGTGTGTTAACTCTATGGAAAATTAATCACAAATCACAAGAGTACACAAGACCAAATGCCTCCTAAGTAAATGTACCATATTACTTTTTGCTGACCTCTTGTGTAGCATTTAAATGGCTAGACAAGAGGTGAATCTTTCATGGTAGATTAATGAAGCAATTTTGTAGCTATAGGTCTACATTTGATGTGTGTGTCTGTCTGTC
>CAKAOH010040673.1:18041-60752 GCA_916701665.1 Sebastiscus tertius | reverse complement strand
CTTGAACTTTCTCTCTAGCTGTAAAGTCTCTTTTCTGTCAACAAAACTAGAAAAAGAGCGAAAAATAATGACACAAACTATTCAAGCCCCCATATTAAAGTCCGTTGTGTATTTTCACGCACAGTAACTGTTAATTATCCCTCTTTGAAAACGGTGTCGGTTTTTTTGGAGTTTGAGTGAGTGCAAAAAATAGTTATAGTCTATAGCTAAATCAGCGTTTCTCCCATTATTGATTTATTTATTCATTTTTAACGGGAGATACTATAGTTTTATTATTTGTTTAAATTATCAGGCTGTCAATGTTATTTTTCCTCACGTGTAATACATAATTTAACACCCAAGTTTCATGAAGCATCAGTTCCTCTCTAAATAAAGGGAGAATAATAATGCTGCTGGTGTAGACTCACAAAGTGTTATTAACATGTTCTCAGGCTGTTGTAAGTGTTCTGGCTTTGTTCCTCAGCAGACTGGATGTGAAGTGGAACAGTGACAATGAGGTGTGATTTTTGAGGAGTAGTGTCATTAGCTGTTTACGTAAAGCAGTGCTGCCTTTGTGCATGTCATGAGCATTGGTCACTGTGTGTGTGTGTGTGTGTGTGTGTGTGTGTGTGTGTGCGCGCGCACATTCAGACTTCCTGTAAAGACTGGTGGGGAATTGATTATGTCCTCATTGTTTGCGCAGTTCTTAAACATTTCATTAGAAACAGACTAAAAACAAGACCATTCAGTTTTCACTAGAAGCTAAAAATGGTTTGAATCTTTTGCATGGTTGCTGGTAGTTACATCAGGTGCATATACATTTAGATAATGAAATATTCCTGCATGGGTCCACACTGGGAACGTCAGGAGCGCGTGGCTGCTGCGTGATCAAGGAGTCAGGTGTTCACACTAGCATGTCAACTGTGTTTCAGCTGGATGTCAGCTGCATATCTGCTGCTACAGCTGCTGCTGCTGTCAGCCCTTTCTTTCTACATCGAGTTTGCCTTTCCTAATGGCAATTTCATTTCATTATAATTATAATTTGTATTTATTTTAGACAGAGAACGGTTAAGAAACTTGTGGTAATTTGTAAATAATAGTAATAATCCACAATTACAACCCAGTAATATATTCATTCATGTAGCCAAGTTCCTGCACATATTTCAGAATAAAATCCTCATGTTAACAAATGGAGGAATTCTGTCCAAAGAAAAAAAACATTTGATGGTTTTTATTTTGAAATGAAAGCAGGAAGTGTTGATTTAAAACAAGTCTTCACTTTTTTTCATTTGTTTTTTATTTTCTACAGATAGACATCGAAACTGTAGTAATATTGCTGATATGATGTTAATATACAGTCAATAGATCACCTTCACTGTCTGAAAAGACGGAGCTGCTGCTCTAACCTGTTAACACGGACGCCGAAATAATAAAACAGGTAACAGGTAACGCAGCCGCCACACGCTACGACGTTCCCAGTGTGGACGGGGCTACAGTTGCACGGGAGTGAGTTGAGCATCCTTCTTATGAAACCAGTTTAATTATTTTGCAGTCACCCTACTGTTAATTGAATCTATAAAATATATATATATATATATTTATATTTATATATATATTTGTTCATTGAAATCAGTTGACACAATAGATTCCTTCAAAGACATTAAAACACCAGTTTATATGCATGTGGATAATTTGTTTTGGATATATAATATTTTTTTCACATCTATGTAATGGTCATTGTATAAGGTGGGGAAAAAAAATCATGTTCATAACTGAATATGAATATGAAAACTGAGTAATTCACCCCTCCTTTTGGAATTTGGCATGTTAATCTCTGGCATATTCAGATTCAATTCGAGATTCAAGAGTTTAATTTGTCACGTACTCATACAGGATGTGCAGTGAAATATAAAGTGGCATTGCTCACGAGATTGTGCAAAACAACATCAACTATACAAATATTTAAAAAATGTAATACAATTTGTAGGGACAATGTCAATATTTAAAGTGAGAGGGGTCTATATACAATATGGACTATAAATATAAGTGTGTGAATAGAATAGTAATGAGTGTGTGTATGCTCTGTATGTAACCCTATGTGTGTGTGTGTGTGTGTATGAATGTGTGTGGATAAGGGGGGCAGCATGTGGTGCTTGGTGGGAGCCCTGGAGAGGTCAGAGTTCACAGTCCTGATGGCCTGGGGAAAGAAACTCTGCCTCAGTCTCTCTGTTTTTGCAGCGTGGCTGCGGAGGCGCTTGCCTGACCGCAGCAGCTGGAACAGTCAGATGTTTGGGTCGTGAGGATTCTTCCTAATCCTACAGGCTCTGGTTCTGCACCTCCTGCTGTACAGGTCCTGCAGGGAGGGGGAGTGGGGTTCCAGTAGTTCGGCCGAACGCACTACCCTCTGTAGAGCCCTCCTATCCTGCGCAGAGCAGTTGCCAAACCAGGCAGTGATGCTTCCTGTCAGAATGCTCTCTACAGCTCCAGAGTAGATATACTAATATTAATCAGTTTGTTTTTTTTAATTTGTTTGCCCCTGCTTGAGTATTTCCTTGAGATAGTACTCTCCATTTCACTCTGTCTCTCAGTCAAAGAAGGCCCTTTCAGAAAACAACACAACAACGGCACCGCTGTGCTCTAAACCCCGTCATTTCCAACGGCTTTCGCCACGCCATGCCGGCTTTTTGCTACATTGAGCAAAGCCCAACTTTGTGCTCTGAACTTAGCGGCGAGTGCAGCTCAAACACGAGCTCAAACTGCGGTGTGTCGCGAGCGAAAACTGCTCTCTTCCGCCGGGAAACGACAGTTGTAGTTGTAGCTTGTCGTTGTCCGTGTGGAAACAGTAGGGATTACGCATGCTGTACAGTGCCAGAAACAGATTGAGATAACGAAAAGGAAAAAAAGGTGTGAAAATTTGCCATAAATTGGGAGAAATACGTGAGAAATGTGACTGTGGGAGGAAAACAGGAGAGGACAATAAAAAAACGGGTGTCCAGGGAAAATCAGGAGGGTTGGCAAGTATGCCCTTCAGGGTTTTCTCCTAAACACTCTGGATCCACTGGAATTCCAGAGAAGGAGATACCCGATAGCAAACATGTGTAAACAGTCTTTGAATACCTCGTCACTAATCCTATGAGGACTTCAAAAATAACGTGAAATTTGCTATCTGAAACACTCAGGGTTTTGGAATGGAGTAAAAAATGATTAAAATTTAGATTTCGTGGTGAAAACCATCAGTTCAGATAGTGTTCACAATTCTGACAAGTTACGTTTGTATTTTTTTTCAAGCCCTGGCGTACTGCAGACCTAGCAGCACATTGAATGTTTGATGTTATATAATAATATTGATAGTAATGTCTTTGTATTTGGTAATTCGCTACATTAGGCACTAGGGTCTGTGACGTACATCCGATTCCAACTAATACTGCTTGTCTGTTTCCGGTCTCCGGGCGCCTTCCCTATTTGTTACCTTCGAGCTAGACTAATGTTTAGTCTATTTCACCATGAGTGCACGCAGGAAAATGTTCAAGACGGAACATTTTCAAAAACAGGAGAAGAAATACTCCAAGCATTGCTGTGTCCCTCTTTGTTCAGCGTCATCCAAATTTAACGGTGTCCAAAGTTTCCATGGCTTTCCGACCCAACCCGACCTAGAAGACGATAGTTGGTAAACATACGCCGGGTTTCATTTCACCATCTCCTCTCACACTAAGCTCTGCAGCAGACACTTCACCACTGATCAGCTCATAGAGACCATTGATTGTCGAAGAAGGTATGTTAAAGGTGCTGTATCGACGCTCTTTGAATGGAATAGCTATAGCATTCAAATACCGTGGAGTAGTGTGTGGGAGCGAACAGAACGGCCCCTTGAACCGGTCACTCCTGAGGAGCAAGAACAGCACATCAATGTCATGGATCACGACTACTGCTCAGTCCCTGAAACAGAAGACCTGTCCAAAGAAATAAGAGGATCTGAAAAAGGAACCGCAGGAGTTTCGTGTCCGGCAAGAGTTCGGTTTACAGCGGTTTGCTGGCTCCGACATCCAATTCTACACCAGGTATGCCTAAATTGTATCTAGTCCAGCTAAGTAACGGTATTTGACATCAGTTAAATTATAAAGAATCCTGACATCAGTCTGACATTTTTTTGTTTACCTACTACAACAATATGCATGTTTCACGCAGACGCATCAATGGTTAAAATAGCTTACAGATTAAACACAGCCTCTTTAATCCATCTACCTGAATGTAAATATGTGTAGCATACGAGATGGCACATTAGTTTAGTTGTTACAGTTAACATGGTTTTATTTACTATGTTAATTAATGATCGACATGATGTATGTGTCTTTTGTGAATAGATTTCCGAGCTATGACCACCTGATGGAGTTTTGGTTATTCATTGAGCCTTCCATTTATAAAATGGTCTGGGTCTCAAGAGCCAAATAAACTGCTAAGAGGAATGAAGAAGTGGTCACACATGCACGTCCTCCAATGGTAGGTTATGGACTGAGTCTGTGTGTGCTTTTACAGAGCCAGAGGTAATGGGGGCGGGGGGGTCCATGCATTGTTGTTTACACACACACACACAAACTGAAGGCAGACAATATTTCTCAGGTATGTCAGTGCATTTGTGTCGTTTTAAAGGCTAAACTTCAGTACTCAGCCCCCTTTAAATACATCAGAGCACTACAGCAACTCACCGTTTTTCCATGTGGTACACATTAGCCAAACAAGAGCACAACCTTAATAGCTTAATGCAGTGGTTCTTGAACTGTGGGGGTGGACCCCATGACAGGTGGGGTGTGCGTTATCAGGTTAAAATGTGATGCGCAATTAATGTTTTGATGTTGGAATCTTTTTTTCACAGCGGATCAGTAAACAAATGAGCTCTTTATACATCCACGGCAGCAGTGGCGTTCATTCTGACAGGTAGTCTGCAGGTTTACAGGATGGACAGATATTTGACAGGGACAAAAAGATAAACAGACGATGCTTCAGAGACGAACAAGACAACGTGCTCATCTGACGGTAATCAAAAGAAAATATGACAAAGTAGGGCTGCACCGAGTAGTTCATTCATAACATTCTAATTATTATTAAACTTACAGAAACATTAGCCCGCCTTCCACCTTCTCTTCCCTCCTCTCTCTCAAACACACACAGAGCAAGTGACGCGGCGCTCTCTCCATCTCTGTCATTGCCTCAGTCCAAAAGTCAAAAAGTCAAAATCTATTGAAAAAAGAGAGATTGTAATTAATGCCAAAATTCACTACACGTTTTTATCTAACGAAATATTCTGCTTCAGTCCATATTTTGTCATTTTGCCTTTCTCTCTCTCACACAGCAGCAATCCAACAGCACCATAAATTACATTTGTATAAATATAAATACTAATGAAGGCGGTGGGAGACCAGAGTGTATTTTAAATCTGAAATCTCTGGCAGCTGACAGCATGAGACCCGACAAATTAAGAAGACCTTTACATCCCAGTCACGTCGATATAAAAAGTGGTTTGATAAAGTTTAACTCTCGTCCTACCAACCTATTTAACATACTAGGACTACCGACTGAATAAACTACAAGAAACAACCGTCATAGGAAAATGTTATTTCTTCTCAAAACAATATTAGTTATATAATTAATATAATCTGATCTATCATCTGAAGAAAAACAACAGATTATTATTTTTTTAGGAAAGTTACAGTTAATTTGCACATTGTGTACCCGAGCATGTCTGTTTCTGCTGCATCTGTATCTGACAGCATCTGGATGACAGAGAAAGTTTGAGTAACCACTTTTTTTAACCTCCCAGAGAAAGCTGCTCCAGCCGATCGATGAGTTCTTCCTTTTCCTCGTCTTCCTGACGGTTGGTTTGAAGGAGAGGGACCTGGCACATGGATTCAACGTACACCAGTCCACAGTGAGCCGTATTATTGCAACATGGACAAGTTTTCTAGCCACTGCACTTGGCTTACACCTGCAGAAGTATAAGCTTTCCTCCCTGATGCATTCAGAGATTTCCCAGACACACAGGTGATCCTGGATTGTACAGAGCTGAGGTGTCAAACTCCAAATCCTCACCCCCTCCTCAAAAAGTAAGATGTACTCTGCATACAAATCCCCACTGCACCGTGAAAGCCCTGGTTGACATCCCCCCCACGTGGTGCAGTGACATTCATCTCTGATCTGTATGGTGGTTCTGTTAGTGATAAGGAGCTATTCAAACAATCTGGGATAGCTGAGATGTTGACAGAAAATATGGCAGTGATGGTAGATAAGGGCTTCCTAATCAGCGATTGTCACAAATGCAAGGTGTACTTTCCACCTTTTCTGTCAAAGCAGAAGCAGATGCCAGCATACCAGGTCAGGGAGATGCAGTCCGTAGCCACACTGAGGGTACATGTGGAGGGTGTTGTTAGGGAGATAAAATAGGGCAAACTTTTTGATGCCGTCATCCTCCTTTCACATGCCTACAACATCAACCAACTGTTTGCAGTAGCGTGTATGCTGTGAAATGATCAGATGATTTAGAACATTGGTTCCCAACCCTTAAAAAATAAAGAGGGGAAAAAATGATCTTCTGACATCAGAGGCCTGTACTACGAAGCGAGTTCAACATACCCAGGGTATCTTCTCGTTATCTGGTTTAACCAACCCTCACAAACGAGATCACGCTAAAAGGTCCTACGACGCTGGTTAGTTCACATAAAGGGGCGGGATTTGCAGCATCTGACAAATCACAAACATGGACAAGTCTACAGACAGGCAGAGCGGCACATTTTACAAAGGAAGAGTGAACTGTATTAGACAAATCTGAATTAGTTAAACACATAATCCAGACTAAAAGCAACACAGTTGAAGCTGCCAAATGCAGGAAGGACAGCTGGCAAAAGAAGAAAAATTACCAATGTGTGAATGCATAAATTAACAAATTTATTAATTTAACGGAACACTCAAAAGTTAGATATCGTCGTCTAGATGGGGAAGTGATATATCTTTAAGAAGGGTAATGGGTGTATGGATTACACTTCATTATGACCTTTGGCAATGGTGAGGCGTGTGTGACTAATTCAGCCTTCTCTCAGCTGCTTCCCCGTTTCTCTGGCGGTGTGAAACAGACTCAAGAGCAAGTAAAAAAATAAATATAAAAACATAATTCAAAGCGGTAAACGGCCACAGCATAAATCTATCTGTCCTTTCTGCATTTGTCAGTTTAAACTGTGTTATTTTTAGTCTGGATTATGATTTAAACTAATTCATATTTGTGTAATATTACCATACAATCAGCGCACTGAGCTTTGATTGGTCAGTAGGAGGTGCTTTTATACGAGTTGATCTCTTATCTGGAACATAACCTGCTCCAGAGCAGGTTAGCTGTTCAGCATAAGTTACCATGGCGATCTAAATCCGGTAAGAAGTGATCCACCATCACATGATGGAAAACCCTGAAGGGTTAACCCTGAAGTTACCTCGATAACTGGTAAATCCTGCTTTGTAGTACAGGCCCCTGATCTTACCAACTTGAACACACCTTGGAAATAATCAAGAGTCATAAAATACATTTTCAGCAACATTTAGGAATATTATTCTGCAGGGTGGTGCAGTGGTTAGCACTGCGGCCTCACAGCAAGAGGTTCCAATGGATGGATTTAGGAATATCAATTCGGCAGCCATTTTTGGCCCTCGGGGGCCAAATTTGTAGTACCCTGATATCTATATCTTTTCAGAACATATAAACCTACATATGTGCCAAATTTGTTATTTTATCGCAAAATGCGCAGTTGTTATGCTTAACTGCTGAAGTACATTTATTCCAGTACTGTACTTAAGTACAATTTTGAGGTACTTGTACTTTACTTCTGCTACTTAATATTTCTACTCCACTACATCTCAGAGGAAAATATTGTACTTTCTACTCCACTTGATAACTTAAGCTACTAGTATTTTTTACATTAAAAAAAATATATGATATGCTTTTATGCTATTATGCAGTACTGTACCACTAATCTACCCAGTACAATATAAATATATATGCAATATATCTAAATTGAAGAAGAACTGTAACATTAAAATGTTTTTGTTAGTGATAAAAACAGAATAATATAATATTCTATAATAGTACAACACTTTGAAAGGAGCCGTTGTGCATAACGAGTACTTTTACTTTTGATACCTTCAGTACATTTTGCTGATAGCACTTGTGGTGGCAGTTTCTGTTGTCTTTCAAGTAAATTTAATAAAAAAGCATCAGCAGATGGACTCACAAGCACAGCCACCTGAGTGGGCTGTGGCAAGTGAGCCCCGAGCACAAGAATAGTTGGGCTGCTATACATACTAATACATAACACACAGATAAGTGCAGTCATGGAAAAATAGTTAAGTGAATCATTATCCCTAAGTCAGCACAGAACAGCATCTTCACAGACGTAACGAGTACTTCAGCCATCTGTTGTTTGCAGAGGTCATCTGTCAGAAGACCAAACTGTTGGGTCACTGTTTTATTGCTTATGGTGACCAGGTCTGCTAGATGTGATGTCCTGGGATTCTCTAAAGGTAAATGGTTAACTTTGGCCTAGTCCATGGGGGTCTACTGCAGATATGAAAATTTCCATTACACACTGCATACTTTTACCTAAGAGGCATTCTGCTTTCAGGACTTTTACTTGTAATGGAGTATTTTAAGACTGTGGTATTTGTACTTTTAATTAAGTAAAAGATCTGAGTACTTACTCCACCACTGATGATCTCACATATCCCTTAATTGACACCACCTGTCATTTTAATTTGAACTGATTTTAAAGTTATTTACTAGTATTTTAAAGTGTAATTGTAAATTTGTAATCCCATTTGTGTTATTTTCCCCCTAAACACAAATATATGGACACATTTTTCAATCTATTTGTTCAAATTAGCTGAGTCTCTCCACAGTCTTTCCGCATACCCCTTATCAACTGCAGAAATAGCTAGGCTACACGTACCTCTGGTCAGGAACCACTGGACTAGGAGACATGGATCACAAGTAGTTATTAATGGTTAGATTGCCATAAGTACTAAATGATTTCCCCACAAAAATAAAATGGTTTAACATGTTTCAAAAACAAACTAGAATGGCACTCGGAGAGCGCAGACCTCCGCCAAGGTGCGTGACTTTAAAAACAGAGCACAGCCGGCGGTACCGTGAGGTGGTCGGCTTATTACTAACACGGTGTGTTTCACGGTGGATGCCTCTCTCATTCAGCAGCCTTGTTATCTCGCCACACATCCACACACGTATCTCTCTGCTCTCAGAAGGAGGAAGAAGGCGGGGTCATGCGTCATCAACGCGTCATCAGTTATACTGCGCATGTGTTATACCCTGTGGTCTTAATGCTCAGGCTGATCGGGTAACAACTTCATGCCATAGTCTGTTAAAATTAAGTGTTTTAATTGAATAAAAAGTGCAATGTTTCAAAAAAGAATTCATGACATTGTTATTCATAAAAACTAGGGCTGTCAATCGCTTAAAATATTTAATCACGATTAATCACACATTTTTTATCTATTTAAAATGTAGCTAAAGGGAGATCTGTCAAGTATTTAATACTCTTATACAACATGGGAGTGGACACATATGCTTGCTTTATGCAAATGTATATATATTTATTATTGGAAATCAATTAACAACACAAAACAATGACAAATATTAGAAGTGCAAAGAGCAATCCGAGAAAAAGCTGACCTTTTATTTCATCAAATACATGCCAAAATACCTACTTCAATTAAAGACTTGAATGATAAATTGATTAAGACTTATTATTAGGGCTGTCAAAGCATAAATTTGTTTTAACCACTAATTCCTTTAAGGCATTAACGGAACTTGCAATTTTTAGGTTGTAGTGGGTTCAGTTTTAAAGCTAGAGTGAAGATACTGGCACCATATAAAATTAGAAGGAATTCATTGGTACCAGACATGTCACACTAGCTTGTCGCAAAGGAGGCTAAATAACACTCCAAGCCCAATTTTTGACGAGGAAAAACAGCCATTTTCAAAGGGGTCCTTTGACCTGAAAATGGGTTCTATGGGTACCCACGAGTCTCCCCTTTACAGACATGCCCACTTTATGATAATCACATGCAGTTTGGGGCAAGTCATAGTCAAATCAGCACACTGACACACTGACAGCTGTTGTTGCCTGTTGGGCTGCAGTTTGCCATGTTATGATTTAAGCATATTTTTTATGCTAAATGCAGTACCTGTGAGGGTTTCTGGACAAGATTTGTCATTGTTTTGTGTTGTTAATTGATTTCTAATAATGGATAATAATATAAATAAATAATACAATAATAGAACAGATACAAAATTTGTGATTAATTTGCGATTAATCACGATTAATAATGGACAATCATGGGATTAATCACAATTAAATGTTTGAATTGATTGTCAGCACCGGTATTTAGTTATAACACCTGTGTGTTCATGTTAGTTGGGTTACGAAAAGGTGTCTTTGTTTTATTGCAAACAATAGTCTTGAGCATGTGAACACACGGGTGCACAACTATCCTATGTTCAGCAGGTATTTATCCTCTGAAAAGGGAGTCGATTTTGCTGAGAATTCCTGATGAATGTAAAGATCTCAATTCACAGGATTCAACCCAAGTAGGACCATGAACAGCTTTGAAGCATCCCATGTAAGTGGGAAATAATGGGCCACAAAATCCAAAGTGAATATACACCATAAAATTGTCAATGTGCTGGGTTTTTTGGGGATTTTGGAGAATTTAGTTTCTACCAACACAGATGGCTTTCTGTCAGAAAATCTGTGAGGTGACTGCTGTCATTTAATTAGGTTCTGATTCAACAGGTTTCATCAATAGGCTATAATTTACATCCAAATGAGTTTTATATGAATGTAGGGCTTATATTGTCATGGTGGCACAGTTGTTCCATTATTCTCTATCAAAGGAGCAGCCCCAAGGTTTAGTGTATCTCGAAAAGACATCAGAGCTAAGCATAAGAGCTTTTCTGCACGATATTAGAAGTATAGACCTTTTCTTTGCCATTCTGTTGCTAGGGCAACAGCTTTGGTCCAAGTTTGTTTCCTGCCAGCTATTGCTTTAACAACAATCGGAACAGGAAATAAAAAGGGGCCTATTTATAATTTTATTTATATCATCAAGTTTGAAAAGGTCTATTATATATCTGAAAGCTATTTTAAGGTGAACTTCCTTTACACTGTGGAGCAGGGGTCTCCAACCTTTTTCCCTCTGAGAGCTAATTTGACAAAATGAAAGAGGCTGAGAGCTCCTCAAAGCACCAAGTTGTACATCGCCAATGGCAAACATCATTTCTGTCTTACTTTTATGGTCCTTTAATAACGTTTCAGCCACCGCAGCCAACACCTCTATTTCAATTATTCTGTAGGCGAAGGATTTTTGTGTTTCTTTAAGATGTGCACCACTACAATACAATACATGACAATACAATAAAACGTTATTGTCCACCAGGGTGGAAATTTGTCTTCAGCTCACCAAACACAGAAAACAACAGACATTAAAAACCAGACAGTAGTTAGTAAAAAAAACAGATACATAGACATGCTTATGTTATACATTAAAACAGATTAGATCTGCTCAGTCACATTGTTGAGTTAAGAATATTGATGGCATTTGGGATGAAGGTCTTGTTGAACACATTTTTAGTTGCCAGAGGGGCTCTGTAGCGCGTCCCGGAGTTCATGGCTGAAGAGAGGATGGTAGCTATCTGCCAGGATACTCCTCGCTTTCTTCCTCGTCCTTTCTGTAACAAGTTGAGTCAAGGGCTTTTGGTGTTTACCAACTATTTTACCTGCCAGTGACACATTACTAGACAGTTTATTCTTATATCTACAGCTCAGGTGACCGTAACAGGCAGGAAGGTTAAAGGTTAAAACCCTCTCAACAATAGTTTTGTACACTAATTCTAAAATCTGCCGGCTGACACTGAGGCCACTAAGTTTCCTTAGAAGATAAAGTCGCTGTGAGCATCTCTTGAAAATATACTCTGTATTTTCCGAGAAGCTCAGCTGGGTGTCCAGGACTGTACCGAGGTATTTAAAGTGTTCCACAGTTTCAACATGTTGGCCATCAAGTGAAACTGGCTCTGTGATCAGATGTTGTTTTGTGCAGCACATGATTAATTTTTTCGTCTCGGCCACATTGGTTTCTAGTTGGCTAGTGTGATACCATGTCTGAAGGGCTGTAGTGTGGGCCAAATAGGCAGCTTCACCTAGTGGGTCTGTTTCCTGTCATCCGCATACTTAAATAGTCTAAAACGTTTCTCATTGATCATAAATTCATTAGTAAAAAGAGAGAATAGCACAGGGGAAAGACGAAGGCTCTTTGCTTCATTGGCCTTCTTCGTCAGCTTGGTAAAAAGAGACTGTCGTCTTTTAGGCGTTGTTTTTTAGGCTCCTTAACCTTCTCTGTTTGTAGACTGCTACCAGCCAGAAAAGTCCCATGAAAAGTTGCCGTGGACTTGGCGCTCGATGTTACATCTTTTACTGAGACTGACGCTCACACCGCAAATGTGACACATATATTTTTTTGCCTTTTGTTGGGCGGGCTATTTTCTGAGGTCAAATCTGGTGTGCACTTGCTAGTCTGCTAACATCGCTGTATGTTACAAACCTGACAGCAGCCTAACTAGTTTAAATGACAGCAGATATAACATAATCATTTGGTCTCAGAAGAGGGTGGGATGTCTGTGAATTTGATTGGGTAGTATTTTAAGCGGTTTTACAAAGTGACTTGTACATATTCTTTGAACCGTTAGCGAGCCACTCAGAAGCTAGCAGATCTACTTGTTGGAGACCCCTGCTGTAGAGCCTCTACTTAAAGGGGACATATTATGCTCTCTTTAGGTTCCTACTTGTATTTTGTGTTTCTAATAGAACATGTTTACATGCTGTAATGTTAAAAATAAACTTTATTTTCCTCATACTATCTGTCTGAAACGCTCCGTTTTAGTGCATTTCAATGGAATTGAGTTGCTAGGCAACAGTTTGGGTCCATGTTTACTTCCTGTCAGCTGATGTTATTTACATACACTGCAACAGGAAATAAACTGGGACACATTTAGAATGTTTATGTTTAAAACCATGTAATGATCTATATAATTGCATATTTGTGACATCACAAATGGACAGAAATCCTAACGGCTTGTTTCAAACACACAGTTTCTGAATACGGGCTGTGTGCATTTCTCCGTATATTGAGCGTTTTGATAGTTTAACAGTATTTATAAAGCACTTAAACCTGCTTTATAATATAAAAGATATGAAAATCTCACTTTTTACAATATGGGACCTTTAATATCTATGGTATTGAGTGTGATGTTGCTCATATAGGCCTACTGTACACAGGTTCAATAAACAATGCAATTCATAAATACTTTAATGATAATTTATTAGCCTGGGCCATCTCCTACAGTCATTTTAAGGCAGAAGACCCTTGTGTTACTTTCTTAGTAACACATTAGTAACACATTAACAATAAGAACTTTTTATCGTACACAGCAGGTCACAACATCAGGTTACAGGGTTCAATGTCAATGTTTTTTTTTCATTGCCCAACAGAAATCTACTTTCCCAAAGTCAGGTTTTGTTTGCCCGTTCACAAATTGTTTTATTTCTTAGTGGTTATCAAATAACAACAAAGACCAAAATTAATTGTCATTTTTAATCTTTATTTAACCCCCCGAGACCCACACTGATTGCACCATTCAGAGGCTGTAGCAGGTTTCAGAGCTAGAGTAAAGGAACAGATATCCTAACAACCACGTCATGCTAGCTTGTGAGGAAGGAGGCTAAATAACGCTCCAAAGTTAGGCTAAAGTTTGGCGAGGAAAAACTGTCATGGCCATTTTCAAAGAGGTCCCTTGACCTCTGACCTCAAGATATGTGAATGAAAACGGGTTCTATGGGTACCCACTAGTCTAGAGCCCTGTGCAATTAATACGCTGTCCTCAAAGCTACCAGGCTCCATTGAAAAATCTAATTTTTATCTTACTGATTGTAAAACACACTTCATTCAAACTCACCAAAACTGTCTTGGTTAGTCTTACCACTAATCCAACAATCACCAACTCTGGTTTGGTCAAAATAAACCCTTAATTCACCACGTTAGATGTGAAAAGAAACCGCCGTTATGCTTTCCTCAAAGCTATACGACTCCGTTGAAAAACAGTTTCTTGATTTTAAGATGCATCACGATGCAGACATGGACGATCTTCGATACGCATTCTTCGATGCGGTGACAAAACATAATCTGGAGTTTGGTTTCATTTCAGCTCAGTGTTAGTCTGTACTGCATTTTGCCGTAAATTGCCGCCACACTAGTTTCTCTCCGTGTTTCATCGGGGACATAGCTTTGCACACACACACACACACACACACACACACTCCATGTGTCGGGAGATGCAGACACTTAAACCAAGAAGAGCTATGAATAAGGACAAGTCCACTAGCTGTTAGGCTAGTTATACCCCAGGCGACAACGTAGTCCGGGGTATATAGCGTTCCATGTGTCCGTCCATCCATCCGTTCGAATGTCACACTTTTGTTTTACGCTGCTACGTGAAAACCTTATTTTTGTAGATCACAGCACACTTGTAATGTACTGCAGAAGGATTCATGTTTTGTTTTTGTAATGTTCATGTACTGAGGTGGGTCACAGAGATAATGGTACTGGAAAGACGCAGCTTTTTAAGTTGGAGACTGTTGTAGTCTTTTGATTTTTGAAAGCACAAAATTTGAATTTATTGAAAGGATAGCCCCTTGAGAGCATCTCATTTTCGACGTGGTCCTCTAAACACAAAATACAAATTTATAAAACACATACAGACATAAACAGCGTTACATAACATACGCTCCAAATACACAGATACAGACAGCTCGCCCTCGGCAGAATTCAAAGGATTTGAATAATTAAATGGTCTTTCTCCGATGCTGTACTGTCACATTGTCTGACTCACTGTCTGCACATTGCTGCTCATTCTGCCCCTCTGTCCACCTCTTCAGTCATATTTCCATTATTTTCAAAGGCTTCATTGCCATTTTCCATCCATCCACCAGATGCCCTTGGACCTTCCCTCCTTTCCCCATCACCTAACTGCCCCATTTATCTACGCACCTTATCCCACTTCTCTGCCTGGCCTTACCCGCCCACCTCTTTACGTGCATCTCAATCTTTCACCAGCCACTCTATAAATACCCAGCCTGCCTTTTGCTTGTTCCCAACGTGATCAAGTCTGCCATCCTTTTATTTGCCTGTCAGCAAGCTACATTTCTAGTGATGAGCTAGTGATGGGCGAATGAAGCCTCATGAAGCTTCGGGGCTTTCTTTCTATTTGTGCCGAAAAAGATTCAAATGCAGCAAACACAGTCACATCTGGCGGCTTGCAAAACGCATAGCAGCCCTTCCAGATGGGCCGACAATCAAAGTTCAACAAGCCTGCGTGTTATTATTAAATCTGTAATTATTTTGTTCA
Organism: Sebastiscus tertius; assembly: GCA_916701665.1. Classification (NCBI taxonomy): domain Eukaryota; kingdom Metazoa; phylum Chordata; class Actinopteri; order Perciformes; family Sebastidae; genus Sebastiscus; species Sebastiscus tertius. The sequence continues at coordinate 45,265 of CAKAOH010040673.1, read as the reverse complement.
GAAATGCTGCTTTAAATGGAGATGGCATTGTGCAACAGTAAAATAATGAATGAATCCATCCATTAACTGTAACCACAATTAACCTGTATGTCTTTGGACTGTGGGAGTAAGCTGATGAAAACCCACGCTGACACAGGGAGAGCATGCAACCTCCACACAGAAGGGCCCCAAGCCGGGTTTGAACTAGCGACCCTCTTGTGGCGAGGCGACAGAGCTAACCACTGCACCACCTTGAGGCCCATAATGAATTAATGTATTGTCCAAAATCCTACTTATAAAACATTTTTGCTGACTCAAAACTTTAATGTACCTTATTGGTGTAGTTTAGGCCCAGTGTCCTCTGTGGGCTAATGTGTTTTGACTGGGGTTGTCAGTCGATTAAAATAGTTAATTGCGAATAATCATCAATCAATTAATCACACATTTTTTATCTGTTCAAAATGTACCTTAAATTGAGATATGTCAAATATTTAATATTCTTAACAACATGGGAGTGAATATCCTTGCTTTATGCAAATGTATGTATATATTTATTGTTGTAAATCAATTAACAACACAAAACAATGACAAATATTGTCCAGAAACCCTCACAGGTACTGCATTTAGCATTAAAAAAAATGTGCTCAAATCATAACATGGCAAACTGCAGCTCAACAGGCAACAACAGCTGTCAGTGTGTCAGTGTGCTGACTTGACTATGACTTGCCCCAAACTGCATGTGATTATCATAAAGTGGGCATGTCTGTAAAGGGGAGACTCGTGGGTACCCATAGAACCCATTTACATTCACATATCTTGAGGTCAGAGGTCAAGGGACCCCTTTGAAAATGGACATGACAGTTTTTCCTCGCCAAGATTTAACGTAAGTTTGGAGCGTTATCTACTATATATAGTACGTCCTCATTTCACTACAAAAACCTAAGTAAGGTTGAAGCTGATGGAGGTACAGTACATCTCCAGGAGATCGGTTAAAAGTTACTTACTGTTGGCTCTATTGCCATTATCAACATGTTTTTCTGTTTAAAAAGTACAAACATCGGAAGATAGCAAGTACTACTCATGCATCTTTTAAGTGGTTACGTCTCCAGTCTAATCTCGAGCGCACAGCTGTCAGGTACATAGGTACATTGGGGCTGCTGTAGCTCAGAGGTAGAGCGGGTCGCCCACCAATAACCCTGACCCAAATGGCTCCCGAAAGCTGAGCCATCGGCGTGTTAATGAACATTTAGATTAGATCCTGATGTGTCATCCCCTGTATGGCAGCCTCTGTCATCAGTGTATGAATGTGTGTGTGAATGGGTAAATGCTGACGCACAAGCGCTTTGAATGGTCGGAAAGCAGCCAGTCTTCAAAGACATGGTTGGAGAAATTGCTGGGCAAAGAAGAAAATAAAAAATAAAAAGATGAAGACCTTCCGGACTCCCATGGTAAATCAATTTTGTATGGACCAAGGGGTGAACATTGTTTTGCCTCCTTCCTGGTGGCGTGATTATACATGGGACATATACTGTATGAAGCTGAACGATTGTAATGTTACTTTAAGGTTCATCTAAGTCAGGGGTCAGCAACCTTTACTATCAAAAGAGCCATTTTAGGCAAAAGAAAAAAAATAATAATCAGTCTGGAGCTGCAAAACATTTGAGCATTGTGATGAAGCTAACACAGTTTATAGTCTAAGTATATAGTATAGAAGTCTAATGCAGTGAGGGCCAATGTGCAAATGTACGACGGAGTATTAGGGCCACATTTAGGGAAAAAAACCCTGAGATTTCCAAAATAAAGTCATAATATTACAAGAATAAAGTCATAACTTAACGAGAAAAAAAGTTGTAATATTACGAGAATAGAGTCATAACTTTACAAGAAAAAAGAAAATAACTACTGCACCAAAAAAATAACTACAACTTTATCGTATTATGACTTTATTCTCATAATACTATGACTTTTTTTCTCATAATATTATAATAAAATATATATAATTATATCTCAGATTTATTTTTTTTCTTCAATGTGGCCCTAATACTCCGTCGTATCGTCGTACCATAGACCTACAATAATGATAATTAATAATTGAAAATGTAAACAAAAAACAGTTATTCATTTCCATTTTTAAAAATCCACAGGGAGCCAATGGAGAGGAGCTGAAGAGCAGCAGGTTGCTGACCCCTGATCTAAGTGAAGATTGACCTGAAGTACAAGTTTTCAACATCGCATCACACGGTCAAACTAGGCAGCGCTGATCAAATATGAATCAATATTCTGTTACGTTAATGCCTATTTCTCTCCTCAGATGTTTTCAGAATCATCTTGTAGTGCACGGTTCAGCTGTGAAATGAGAAAGTTTGTGACACAGCCGCCATTGTGAAATCTGTTGAAGGAACGCCAAGTTCCTGTCACATGACCAGAGCACAGCCAATAGGAACGCTCTCTCTCTCTGAAATGACCTGTGATTGGTCAAAGTCTCCCGTCATAGGCTAGATCTTTTAAAGCCTACAGGCATGACAGAGCCATGAGGAGGAGCAGAAGTCCAGTTTTCTCTCAGAACACTTGAATTACAATATGCTGAAAGGTTATTATGGGATTTTTGCCCAATGATGCTAAAATATATACTGTCTACTGCCATTTTTAGGTCTTTGCACACTAAGTCCGTATTTTTTGTTTGCGTTTTTTAAATCCATCATCCGATACCTTGCACACTGAGTCTGATGCATTTTATCATTCTATTGGTTATGAAAATTCTCAATACAAATCAAAACTGATCTCAACATGCTGGCTGGGTCACAAACTTTCTCATTTTACAGTTAAACAGTATATTACAAGATTATTCTGAAAACACCTGAGGAGAGAAATAGGCATTACAGTAACAGAATATTGATTCATATTTGATCAGTGCTGCCTAGTTTGACCGATTGGTCGGACTTTGCGAGTGATTGACAGCCGGCTCAGAGATGGCAAGGCTCCAGCTCTGCTCTGGTTGTTTTCTTCCAGTCTCTGAAATCCTGCAGATGCCGTTAGGAACACCGGAGGACACAAAGGCACATGATTTCTTTTTTCAGAATACCTGTCTCATGCAGTACTGTCAGGATATAGTGACCGTTTTATAAACATATATATATTTTTTAATCATATGCTCCATTTCTACCCACTGCAGCTTAACTTTACAGCACACATGGCATGACTCCAATCTAGTAACCCGATCAGACCTAACTATTGTATAATTGATTATTGTTTCATAATCAAGTCATTTTTATCATTATACTTGCTTTTCAGCAACATGTTTTCTTACATTCAGACAACCACAGTCATAGACCGTTGGCCAGAGGTTGTGTGTCTGACACAGAACAATTTTTGTTTTTTCAATAGAAAGTTCAATTAAATAACAATAAACTAAATTACAAGATGACAAGCTTAAAGAAATGAAGGGCTTTTTCTTTTGAATCGTTTAACTATACAAATAATTACAAGATTTCTCTTTTAAACAGTGTGTGTACATCTACTGCCACAGTAATGTCAAGCTTGTTTTTTTTCCTCCTTAGTTTGACATTTCTAACTTCCCAAGGGAGAGCTGTAATTAGTCTATACTCAGTGTTATGCCTTCAGGTGGACATATGTGAGCTACCTCTTTGAATATTAACAAGCACAGTACGTAGAAATATTGCACTGACATTCACTGACACAGTCATTTTGCACCCGACATGTATTTCTATTAAGGCTTGTGACGTTTACTTTCATGGCTGGAAACTGGAAACACTTTGTAAAGTGCAACAATAGACTCAGTGATGCTTCATCAGCCCAAACAATAATTCACTTTTCAAAAACGTTTTTTTTTTTTTACTGGTGGATCAAGGCAAAACTACGAGTGTTGACTTCTTTTTAAATGTAATGTTTTAGTCTAAAAGACTTTCGCCAGAAATGAGTGTGTTCATCTCTCACTCACACACACTCACACTCACTCTCTGCCTCTCTCTGTCTTTCCCTCTCGGGTTCGTGATGTCCAGAGGCGATACGCATTACTACTATCCATTTGCGCAAGCAGTCTATTGGGATTGCATGCGACAGCCCAAGTGTCCACCTTCAGTTGCACTTAAAATCAATCAGTGCACCGCTGATAGCGCCACCGCAGGGGGGATCACGCATCAACGATTTTTAGTAATTAAGTTGCTCCAGGGATCGTTTCAGCCCCAATCTTCGGTCGTTGGGCTCAAGCAGGATTAGTTGACACTGTTTTGCAAGACGGGCTTCACTAGATAGAACTTTGTTTTGGTGCTTTTGTGTAGTTTCTGTTGGAACAGCGTAGCCACACGCGAGCACGCATGGGACACTGACCCGAAGAAGTTACAAACAGTACCTTTAAACACCTTTAATCTTGTGCATGTGGCAGAGAACAACAGCCTGTGTGTGTGTGTGTGTAGTGTAGTCCCGCGTCCCACCTCTTTCACTGGCCAGGAGCTGCACATGTGGTTGCTCAGGCACGCAGCTAGCTGCTAAAACAAAACAAAACATGTCAGCGGTGTGGAACTTTTACAAAGTGTGTAATGCCGGGTACACACTACACGAGAATCAAGACGATTTTGGTCTTGATCCCCCCACCCCCCTCCTGACAATTGTCAGCAAAGCCCTGATTTGTTGATGGTTCTAAAGACTATCTTTCCAGATGTTCCTGTGGTGTGAGGTATGTTAAAAGTGTTTTTTACATCCCGTGATCAGCTCGGAAGTCCATCCTGGACTGGTCCACCCTAATATTTATAACCAGATATCCTGTTGTGTGTGGGGAACCCCGAGGACAGCCGATGACATAGTCATGTGGGAAAGAACGACAGCCAATAGAGAAGCAAGCTGCCTGAAGAAGGAAGTACAACCACCGCCGTCATGGCGGCCGCTGCTAATGTGTGAGCTAAGGCAAAAAGCAAAGCATAAAGTAGTCGTAGTATAACAGAGGACCAACTTGTTGATATGTGGCTTCAACACGAGTGTTGATTTAACGTTGATTTATTTTGGTGGGCCTTAGGTGGCTGTTGTATTGCTGCTGCCCCCGTCCACTGTAGGTAATGCACTGACTATGGATAAGTACCTCATACAAATCCACTTCAAAAAAATCCCAACTATCCCTTTAATGCAATATTGCACTTTCAAAATTCAAGTTGTTTGGCTGTTTACAGGCTATTTTTAGATCAAGCACTTTTGACTTATAGAATAGTATCTTTTTATATTTGCAATCCTTTTATTTTACCAGGCAAATCAGTCATTAAGAGCAAAATCATGATAATCTGATGTAAACTGTGTGCAAATTCTGTTTGTAAACGTATTTTTTTTAGAATACATTAGCATAAAGACCAGCTAATTAAAAGCCACCGCACTGAACTGATTTGAAGATTAGTCTATTGTCTGAACAGCCAGTCATCAGTGATGGAAGATTGCCCTTCCTCACTTGTGTCATTTATTGCCTTTCATGTTCAGCTTCAGCAGGAAGCCATACATCAAGACATCAAGTGGCTTAGTACAAGAACCAGGCAGACCAAAGTCTTCTTTCCTCTTTTATTTTAGCGGGGCCGGAGGGGTCTATACTTAAGCACTGGAACATCTTCCTTGAGAACTTATGATTTTCTCATTTGCAGTTCTGTCACTTTGCTATCTAGACTCCATGCTGAGGCTTCAAAAAGTGATGAAAGTGACTTGCTATTCTTAGCAAGACTTACATTGACTCCCAGCCAATGAGATATTCAGGCCTGCCTAATCTTGTTGATTAAAAATCAAGTTCTCTCTGTCTCTTTAGAAACTGTCGCTATGTTGCAGCAGCGTTCCAATTATAAATCCTTAGTGAGCTCGAATGTGCGTCATGTTCAGCAGTGTGTTGTCACAGGCATAAACATCTTTCAAATGATTGATATACACACCTGATGAAAGTTGCGAAGCACCTCCGACACAGGAGTTTCACACATGGTGTGCGCTATTTCTGTCAGTTTGTTGGTGTTAGAGCCTGAGAACCGACTGTACATAACAATATTTCCAGTATTTGCTATTTTCTCTAAACAAATACAGTGAAGTTTAATCCAAAGTTTTTTTCTTCAAATCAAAATATGAATGTTAAAACAGGAACAGAGCTCAACGACCTGACCAACAGGAGTCTCAATGCGATACGATAATACGATAATACTTTATCGTCAGACAGGTCTGAAATTTGTTTTGCATAACAGCAGCTCCATTTGCAACATCACAAAAAGGACAAAGACAATAAACAAGGATACAAACATTTAAACAATACAATCACAGAAGACGATATTCAGTTCCCTTTAACGCACATTTGATGTGGGATTAGGCTCCATATTTAGTTGAAGGATTGACTGATGTACAAAAGAGTGCTTCAGTCTAACCTTATTAAATGGTGGAACCCTGTATCTCCGATTTGATGGTAACAATTGATATTCACTGCTCAAAACATGGTTGGGGTCAGAGACGATGGTGTTAGCCAGCCTTAAGATGTTATTATGACAGGCTGTTTCATAGAGTTTCTCAAGGGGTTGACCTACAATCTTTGAGCAAATTTTCATTTGGTGAAGCAGTTTTGACTTTAAAGTAGTAGACAAATTCTTGTACGATGTAGTATAGCAATACTGCAGGACACTCATAATCACAGAAGTAAAAAACAAAAATAAATAGACAATAAAACAGTTAGCTCCTCTCTGTCTTCTACACAGGTACACTCAAATCAAAAGGTGTGAGAACGAGGGAGCTGAAATGTATTATTTAGTGTGAATAATAAAATAATCATTTAACTAATAATGGTCCAAAATGATGTCAAATAGCATAGTTTTCTTGGGGGAGGAGGACCCCTAAACTGGTCAGTGGCGGCTGGTGACTCAGAGTAGTCAGTCTCTGGCTGGAGGACAGGAGGAAAACCAGCCCACAGTGTCATGTTATTTTATTACCCCTCCATTATATGTATGGGCTCAGTGCTGCTTGGGGGGAACTGTGTGCTTAAGTTAGACAAGTGTTATATAAATTATTATTATTATTACGATACTAGTTGCCTACATTACTTATCTCTGCTTTCTTATGTAAAATGAAAAAATGAAGCAGTAAAACAAAGGCTTATGAGATGTCTTAAAAACAATCACTGCAGCGTGGGAATGAACCTTATTTTTGTAATATCTCACCAGAAGCCTCACGCCGCCGCCGCACGTCTCTGGAGCTCCGCTATGGGTCCAGGTCCTAGCAGCGAGCCCCGAGCGGATCTCTCTCCATCCACTCTCCAGCGGGGTCCGACTCCTGCCACACACAGGCTGCCCTTTCCCCTCTGCCCTGCAGGGGTCGCTGTTGAGGCATCTTAATTAGACTTTATTAAATAATGGAATTTTTCCAAAGAAGAGAAGAGAAAAACATATTTTCTGAATTATACTGAGATTTGGTAATGGTTTATTTTAACCATTACTCTTTTTAAAATGTTGCTCTCCCTGCCTCCTCACCTCTCAAAAAAATAGAGGAGGATCAACCTCCTCTGCCTCTCTGGACCAGCCTCCACTGCTATAGGTCCAGGTATACAGGTCGGTATAGCACAGGTAAGCTTGAAGCTGCAGTGGGTAGAAATGGAGCAAATATGATTTAAAACAGTCACTATATCCTGACAGTAGTGCATGAAATAGGTAATCTGAAAAAAAAGAATCATGTTCCTCTGTGTCCTCTGGTGTCCTCCTAATGGCATCTGCAAGATTTCACAGACCGGAGGAAAACAGTTCCCCAAGGGAGGTGCTCCAGGCACAACCAGCTGGGAGGAGGCCACGGGGAAGACCCAGGACTAGGTGGAGAGATTATATCTCCACACTGGCCTGGGAACGCCTTTGGATCCCCCAGTCAGAGCTGGTTAATGTGGCCCGGGAGTGAGAAGTTGCAAAAGATTGCTGATACCGGCCGATACACACGCCAACATGTGAATAACCTCCACTTCAAGCACTGTGGTACAGTATGTAGGAAAAAAGTAAATTACAGCATTTATTCAAAAATGACTGCACTGTAACGCAGTGACCATCTCAGACTGAGGAGAAGTAACACCGTTATCAGAGGCCGGGATTTTCTGAGAAGTCATAATGAAGAAAGAAACTAACCTGTCCCCCTTAGTTACTGTTGCTGTTCCTGTCAAGGTTTCTGTCCTTGTACAGTGGTAGACAAAAGCCGGCTTCCCAAATCTAGCCGGCGACCTTTTGTCATCTGAAATGACAACTGATTGCTGCCATATAGCTTTAGCATGAGGACCTGCTGATGTGTTTGGTGAACCTAACGGGTTGCTGGAGCATAAACTACCCATAACCATAAACTATGCTCCTGCAATAATCGGTTTACTACCTAATTTAATTTTTATTTGAAAACAAATTGTATAACTATCAATTGTAACTTGCTAATGTAAGCTATGCTATTGTTGTTCTATGTTTATCTCATATATTTTCTAAGTTAGTTGTACTAGTCTGGTATTTTTATAGTGTATTCTAATATATTCTTTATACTGTGTATACTATACTGAATTATCTCTAGTGTTGATATGTATATTTACTGTGTATTTACTGTTCCTGTACATTGCCTGAATAACCTGCTGCTGTAACACAAGAATTTCCCAATTAGAGATCAATAAAGTACATAAATCTATCAAACTATATCCTATCTATCTACCCCAAATTCAATAAAGAACAGGACGATATGCCGGTATTGACTATTACAGTGATATTTTAATATTAAATATTGATATCATGTTAATATTACACGTGATGACATCATGTAAATAATCCAGCACCTCTTAAATCATTTATATGTACAGTTATGTTTACAGACTCTCTCTACCTCACTACACTCATATTTTTGCGTGTGATCATTTGCCAAAAATGAGACGAAATGCCAATAAACAAAGTTAAAGACGAATTTGACTGATAGCATTATTATTATTATTATTATTATATTTAAATTTTCTATAGATATCGCAATCATATGTTATTGTGAATTCTTTTGGCCACAATAATCGTGTGGTGAAAATCTGATAATGTGACAGCCCTAAGCAGGACACAGCCGCTAACGTTAGCCTATACTATACTGATATAGCAGCATTCAGGACCGGCTCAAAGAACGTAAATTGATAAGAAGTGAAAGTCAATTGGTCGTTCCATTGCAACGTCAGCGCCCAGCAGCAGAGCTACGCCTCCGCCATTTTGGACTGAAAGTGACTACCGGGCGCCAGTAAAACCTCCGCCTACAAAGAGTCATACAAAAGTAAAACTAAATTATTTTACTTTATTTGAAAATATTATAAATATGCAGACTATTATAACAATTTACTTACTGACTTATTTATTTATTAAAAGTGATTGATGAATGGAAGATGTCCAATAGACCACAGACCATGGATGTATAAGAGGTTGTGTCCTGTGTTTGTGCCCTGCGTGTTAGTAAATAACCTACAACTATATTAAATCCTGTTTATGTCATGCTACTAGCACTACTAGCTACTGGCCAATAGCCGGTTGTTTGGGAACAGAGATGTTAATACATCCACCACGGTACAGGCTGACAGCATACAGCCCATGGGTGTATTAGAAGATAATAAAAGTGATGAATTACAGCCAATATATCCATTATTACAGTCGCATACAGCTAGCAGGAAGCTGGCAGAACCCGATATGTCATATGAGCATGCAGGGCGGTGCAGTCCTGTGGCTCTGATTCATTACGCCGAGGAAAATAACTCTGGATTCAGCTGTTAGTTCATTTTACAACTTTTAGGACATAATGATTTAAAGGTCCCGTATCGTGCTCATTTTCACATTCATGCTTGTATTTTGGGTTTGTACTAGGACATGTTTACATGCTTTAATGTTCAAAAAATACATTATTATCCTCATACTGTCTGTCTGAATATACCTGTATTTAACCTCTGTCTGAAACACTCTGTTTTAGCGCATTTCAACAAAATTGCAACGGAATTGCAACGGAATTGCGTTGCTAGGCAACAGCTTGGGTCTATGTTTACTTCCTGTCAGCTGATATCATTCACATACACTGCAACAGGAAATAAACTGGGACACATTTAGTATGTTTACATTTAAAATTGTGAAATGGTCTAAATATTGTAGATTTGTGACATCACAAATGGACAGAAATCCTAACAGCTTGTTTCAAACGCACAGTTTCTGAATACGGGCTGTGTGAATTTCTCCATGGATTGAGTGTTTTGATACTTTCACAGTATTTATATATCACTTAAACCTGCTTTATAATATAAAAGATATAAAAATCTCACTTTTTACAATATGGGACCTTTAAATGAGGGATATTTAAGTGTTCGTATTGGGAAGTTGATTTATCTAAAAAAAAAATGATCCTCTGATTTACAGACGTCTCTTTATACATCCATGGCCACGGATTCATTGGCGTTTTCAGTCCAAAATGGTGGCGCTGCCACCATTTTACCAGTTCTTTGATTGGCTTCCACTAAGTGGTGAAAAACTACACAGTGAATATGCTATTGTGTGTTTTTTTTTTTACATAACCTGTAACCCCACAATTTGTTTTGTATGTAATGCCCCTTAGTTGTGGAAGTAGTGCTAGGTTACTAGGCAGTAAGCTCGTTAGCCCGGCATGGTAACGTTCGCAACAGACATAATGTTTTATTCCTTCTTACACTTCTGCTCGTGTATTTTGTTTTGGAAAGGCTAAAAAAAGTACACAACCAAATGGTCGAAACTCTTTAAATGCAGAGTATCGCTCTGACTAGAGACTCATAATCAACACTTTGGCATGTGGAGAAATCTGAAGCTTGACAGGCCTGCCTAGCGAAAAGTCAGTTGACAAACAACAGATTTTCCAGATGAGACATCCTTACTGAATGAAGTGTTATTTACTGAATAAAATGTGTTGCAGATGTTATGTTTTAAATGTCAAGCAAATCAGGTGATATTTTTTGATTCTCCGTATTATTTGATATCCCCCTTCAGTGTTGGTTCACCCAAAGAATGGAGATACTGGACAACATGGGCGAGGCAGGGATGGAGTTTGAAGGATCGGCCACCACAGCGGCCGTTATAAACATCAGCCTAGACGATGCCACAAACGTCACCAACATTACCTTTTCCCCCTACTATCAGCACTCTCTCTATGTGGCTGCCAGCTACATCCTGGCCTACTTCTTCATCTTCCTGCTGTGTATGGTGGGAAACATCCTGGTGTGTCTGATCGTGCTGGAAAACCGACGTATGCGCACAGTTACTAATCTCTTCATCCTCAACCTGGCTATCAGTGACCTGCTGGTGGGCATCTTCTGCATCCCTACAACACTGGTGGACAACCTCATCACAGGTAAATACCCCGTCATAAGTGTTTGGAACAGCACTTTCACAACATTACCAAGAGGTGTTGGCAATCATCTAATTCAATTATTTCAATTTGTCTGCAAACAGAAATTAGTTTTGTAACTTTGGTTGGACTTTCAATTTAAGATTTTTAAAAATAGAGAATCTAATCTTAACAGCATTCTTTAGGATGTCAGGTGTGTGTGAGAGAGAAAATATAATAATGCACATTTAAAGCTGCAGTGGGTAGAAATGGAGCAAATATGATTAAAAACAGTTATTTTTATAAAACGGTCACTGTATCCTGAGAGTAGTGCATGAGACAGGTAATCTGAAAAAAAATCATGCGTGTATGTGTCCTCCGGTGCTCCTAATGGCGTCTGCAAGATTTCGCAGACCGGAGGAAAACATCCAATCAGAGCCGAGCTGGAGCTTTGCCGTCTCTGAGCAGCTGTCAATCACTCGCAAACTCCGATCAAACGGTCAAACTAGGCAGCGCTGATCAAATATGAATCAAGATTCTGTTACTGTAATGCCTATTTCTTGTGTAAAATGTTTTCAGAAACATCTTGTAGTGTAATGTTTAGCTGTAAAATGAGAAAGTTTGTGACCCGGCCGCCGTGTTGAGATCAAACGACTGTACATTCACTGATGACATATACAAGAGGCCGATGAACAGTTCCCACTTTTTGTCAGTCAAACAGCTGGTTTGGTACATGTGGGAGAGGTGGATCAAAATGAGAGCAATGAGGAAACCATCTATGTAGAGTGGATGAGGTCACAGTTTTAGTCTCCCTGTGTCAACCCAGTCCAATTAACCAGACACCAACCAAGCACCGCCCACCAGCCGGAGCAAACGTTCTCATTTTACAGCTAAACAGTACACTACAAGCAATTCTAGTTTTGTTTGAAATGTGTGTGAATGTGATGAAATAATTTGTGGTTGTTATAAGCTTTAACACTATTTTAGCCATGAAGGCAGTTGCCTTTACTGCTAGTCACAGCTTCATCCTCTTCGTCTAAGTCTGCTGATCAGTTTTTGACATTTGATGGTGCTATTAATCTTTATTGGATCAGAGGTTAATTCATTATCTTTGGTCCTAATTGCTGAGATATTTGCTAAGTGATCATTTGCCCTTAACCTAAGCAAGCAGTTGGCTGAGTCAAGCACTTTTTATATAATAGTTCTGCCTAGTGCACTGAAAAATGAATTCTACTGCGTGTCTCATCAAACCATTAAGTTCATTCAGTAAATTGCGAACATTATCGTCTCCGACCAAAACTCCGGTATCTCCCCTGTTCCCTTCGGCCGCGGATGGGAGGCTGAGGCAGGAAAAAGCCAACACTAGGATCAGCATTGCTTCATGGAGAGACCTTCGTCTGGTCAGCTAACATTACTGCCAAGCAGCTGAAATATAGAGTGATATTGTGCTTTTAGCTGACGTGTGTCGCCTCACTGTTTTGACGGATGCTCGCTTACATTCAGGTAGCGTGTGCACATGGGCGAATGTGAGCAACAGGACGCTGACTTTCGTTGACTTAACGGCCACAGGTGCCGCTGTTACAACCAATTTCTGATTCTTACATAGAGTCCCTTTAAATAAAATAATATAATACACATATACATATTACCTTTATGTTTAGGCAAAAGCTATGGCAGCAGTGGGCACTTGCTTATGTGCATTTAACATGAGGCATTTAACATGTGTATTAAATTAAATAAGGATTCATGAATTTTGCAAAGTTTAAAAAATGTATCTGTTCTTATTTTACACTTATTTTGTAATAATGTGTAAATTTCTTTTCTGTATTTTTTTCTATTTCAAAGGTTTTTCACCTAATGACTAATAATAATTCCTAAATTAACTGAACTTTCAACTCAACCTACAAAATAAAGGAGGAAAAAAGGAAAAGCTGTTTGTCATTGAGTGGATTCCATTTAAAAATCTTCGAGTGGATGTTTCAATCTCTCTCAAGTTGGGATACTGCACATATTTGAGCAATAACTTGACAGTCATATAGCCAAAAACGGAGAAATGTCTGGCTACTTCATGTTATGTTATGGAGACGAGCCAAGATAGAGCCTTGAAAATCAGTTGTCAGACTCTTGAAACTTTGTGTGGACAGATAAACCACAGAGAACATGAAAATCAGCTTAATGAATGTGTCTGTGTAGGATGATACTGCTCCAAGTGCATTGACATGCATGTTTCAAGAATCAGCTTATTGATTTTCATACTGCATGTAACAGTACATGTAACAATGTAAAACAGTAGCGTAATTTGCAAAACACTTAGCAGTAAAGTTAAGCGCACATAATTTCTCAACAGATAGGGCTCAGCAGATCGTATAACAATGTTATAAACCTCTATGATATTTACCATTTCTGTTGGGAGTTTTTCATATATAATGTGTCATATTATCTATACCACCTACTGTACCATCTAACTGCAGGATTTAAAGGGGACATATCATGCTCATCATCAGGTTCATGTTTGTATTTTGGGTTTCTACTAGAACATGTTTACATGCTTTAATGTTCAAACAACACATTATTTTCCTCATACTGTCTGTCTGAATATGCCTGTATTCACCCTCTATCAGAAAAGCTCCGTTTTAGGGCATTTCAACGGAATGGCAACAGAATTGCGTTGCTAGGAAACAGCTTGGGTCCGTGTTTACTTCCTATCAGCTGATGTCATTCACATACCCTGCAACCAGAAATAAACTGGGACACATTTAGAATGTTTACGTTTAAAACTGTGAAATTGTCTAAATATTGTAGATTTGTGACATCACAAATGTACAGAAATCCTAACGGCTTGTTTCAAACGCACAGTTTCTGAATACGGGCTGTGTGTATTTATCTGTAGATTGAGTTTTTTGATACTTTCACAGTATTTATATATCACTTAAACCTGCTTTATAATATAAAAGACATGAAAATCTCACTTTTTACAATATGGGACCTTTAAGGCTTTGTTAGCATTTCTTTCTTTTTCTATTTTATTCTTTGTTGAGCTCATGTATATACGTTTTTGTCCTAACGTGTTTTCTTTCATGTTCACTGCCTTCAAGCATCTAAATTATATGTAATTATCACAGACGTGGATTTACAGTCACAGCCCTTTGATATTTTGCAAGGAACACTGCAGCTCAGTGTATGTATGTATGTATGTATGTATGATATTGTATTATTTGGTAAGGCATGTTTTCTAATTATGCTGCAATTTTTAAGGTCAAAGTGCTCATTTCAATCGGTCTTATTGTGCTGCTCCTCGGCTACAAGGCCATCGTGCTCTATTCGAGCAATTTCCCGTTCCTTGCAAAAAAAGAATTGCAGGGTACAATCACTCTGTCGGGTGTGTTTGCAAGAATGATAAAACAATGAGGAATGAAAGGAAGCAAGGAGTGAAGGGACTTCCTAACTGTCACATCTCACTTTGTGTTTCCTCTGCATTTCCACATCCATTTCAAACCGAGATTTAATAATATCTGTAGACTACCCGAAACATCTTCCTGTCACATTATGGTCACTCTGTAACAAGTTCTGCATGAGTCTGCTGTGAACTAGTGTTTCTAGGTTTCTGAAAATCCCCACTGTAATACCACTGAGGTCCAGCCACAAGCTTGAGTACAACTCTAATGAGCGTTTGTCATTTTTTTCAACAGGCTGGCCATTTTCCAACACAGTGTGCAAGATGAGTGGCTTTGTGCAGGGAATGTCTGTCTCTGCATCAGTCTTTACCCTGGTGGCCATAGCTGTTGAAAGGTTAGTGTATGCTGTGCTTTGATAACCTACCCCCCACCCCCTTGTACTAGTGTAACCGGACACAGTACATAAAGGTGACAAAGACAGACAGTAACACAAAACATAAACAGATTTAGTATTGTATGTGTCTCTTTTGACGCCTTTAAGAGACAGCTAAACACTCACTTATTCAAACTGGCTTATGTGTCACCTTGCGCTGTCTAGTGTTGTAAGTTTATGTTTTTAACAGCTGTGTTATTGTTTTTATTGTTTTTAATTATTTTTTATTCATATAAAGCATTTTGTGAATTGTGTTCTATGAAATGTGCTATACTAAATAAATATTATTATTATTGTTATTAATAAGAAGAGGCGGTAGGTGGTGGGTCATGCCTTTACCAGTAGGAAAAATCAGGAAGGTCCGATAACGTTAATCTGCATAATAAGCCATGTGCTTCTGTTTGTTACATGGTCATTTGTTTTAACGAGATAACATGCTTTCGGTCCATTGTGACATTTTTCGGACTGTTGGGGTTTCGGAACAATGGGCAGTCCCCCTCTCAGCTCCGTGTCATGGGTGTAACCGCTACGTACTGTAGTGTTTACTTCGGCTTCAAGTTTACTTAGTACTCTCATAAGCCTTGAGATTTTATAAGATTTTGACCTAGATTAAAGCTGTCAATATGTCACTTTATTAAGTTTTATTATTATGTTTTCATAAGAGAAAGTAACCATTTACATTCCAAATATGTGGTCAGTTTATCCAAATAACGCCCGTTTGGAAATTTGCTGCGACGTTTTCGGAAATGTGACAGAGCCGCTGTCGAAACCGAAGCCGGAACAGGTCATCAATCTTGTGAGATTTTGAGTCAGGCTAAAAGCTGTTAATATGTCACTTTATTAAGTTTTGATATGTTTTCAGGCGAGAATGCAGTACATAATGATTGAAGTATGTAGCATGCAGTAGGTTAGTATGCAATTTTGACCACACCCTGCGACTCCGACCGACGAGCAGCGGCTGAGCAGCGGTGATGCACTGTGTGATCACTTGTGGCCCCTGCCAGCTGGGGGCCGGTTAAGAGTAGCGAGTAAGGAGTCAGCATTCAATCAATGGCAGTATCAAACATGCCATAAATGTGTGATTCACTGCAACCACAAGAGGTCCTTGAGCATGCAGCTCCCAAATAATTAAGCAGTTTGGTTAAGCAGTATGCAAGATTAGCCGTGGACAGACACAAAGACGCACATATTCGCACGCACGGCCAATCTCATTATTTTCTGGCGGAGATAAGAAAGACAGATATTGCAAAGACCGATATGAGCAACAGGACAGCAGCAGCACTAAGGTAAGTCAAGCAACAGGACAATGATGAAGGCATCATTTGGCATATTTATGTTAAAGCTAGACAAGACAAAATACTCTCAAACCTTATTTTCACAAATAAAACAGACACTTAATCACAGGTGTCACAGATCATAATCTTACACTAGCTGTTAGAAAGCAGAGGTCCTTTGAGGTTTCAAAGGTCATTGAAAAGGTTGTAGCAGAACAATTGATTGCACACATTATATATTTTGGATCTGATTTTGTTTGAAGAAGTGATGTTAATTCAATCTCGAGGGAAGGACAGGTCAATGTCCTTCATGTTCAATTTAGTTTGAATGGAAGATTTGAGATTTTGAAGATTTTGAGATTGTAAATATTCCAGGAAGTGATTGCTCCCAACGCTGAACCTCTAGACAAGGTCAGAGAATGAGACCATGGTGTTATTATTGAAGATATGTTTAAGATGTGTAATGCCCTTTTTGATCCATGACTGAAAGTTCAGTGGCTTTTTGTTTGTTCCAAATGGGAGATGATACTTAATGTAGTGTTTGATGGACTGACTAAAGGCCTTGACACACCAAGTTTTTCATCCGATTCAGCATGTTGAATCTCATCTGATCATTCCAACACACAGATATTTTCACAATGACTTGGCCATCTTGAATGAAACTAAGTGGTGAGTGAGAGTGGTTGGAGAATGATCGGCAAACGGCTCTTTGTTTCATGTACGTATCATAAAAAATGGCTTGTATATCCGCAGTCCTCGGTCTTCCGCTTTCCCTTTTTGAAAGACGAATACAGACTTCCACCGCCTGCTGGTGTGGAGAGCCATTTCCTCTCACACAGGCGCAGAACGTTCGTGCTAACTGTCCGTCGGCTTGAGTCTTTGCAGTGTGTTCAAGTACAACATGTCAGCCAGGACAAAGGCAAAGTGACGCTACGCAACAGTCGCCCTTCAACACCACTAGTTCTTTGATGTCGGCTTGGTGTGTCTGGGCCGTAAGAGTTGATAAGTGTGAAATATCAATTTCTTTATAAAGTCATATAGCTAATTTGTGACAATGCTCTTCCTTACTTACCACAGGTTTCGCTGTATAGTGTACCCTCTACAACCCAAGCCGACTGTACTTGTTGCCAAGGCAGCCATCGTGTTAATCTGGGTGCTAGCAGTGGTGATCATGTGCCCAGCTGCTGTGGCGCTGACCGTGGATGAAGTTCCTTTCCACTACATGGTGTACAATAACGACGTCAACCACACATTTCCCCTGTACACCTGCTACGAAAACTTTGCCAACCCTCAGATGAGAAAGGTCTACACGGCGGTTCTGTTTGCTCACATCTACCTGGTGCCGCTCACCGTCATCACACTGATGTACGGAAGTATCGGAGGCAAACTGTGTTCTACCGTGGTTGCAAACAGAGAGCCACAGCTGGCCAACGGCGCAGTCCAGGTTGAGGGTAGAAGGGCTGGTCAGCCAATGATTTCCCAGAAAAAGATCAGGGTGGTAAAGATGCTCATCCTGGTGGCTTTGCTTTTCATGCTGTCCTGGTTGCCACTCTGGACCCTCATGATGATGACTGACTACGCAGGCTTGGACAGGGACCAGCTGGACCTTTTGACCAGCTACATCTTCCCCTTTGCCCACTGGCTGGCTTTCTCCAACTCCAGCGTCAACCCCATCATCTACGGATACTACAATGAGAACTTTAAGAGGGGCTTCCAGGCGGTGTGCAAGTCCAGGCCCTTCTGTTGTCTCATCGAGTGCCAGCAGTGCAGGAGGATGGCCAGGTGGGGCAGGAAAGACAGGTCCGCGCAAGCACCTTGTGGAGGTACTCACTTCAGAGATGCCACTAGCAATCACAACCATCTTGTCTTGGGGCTGAGAAATCGAGTCCATAACGACAACAAGTTGACCGAAACAGCAGAGGTGAACAGAAATGTAAGGGTGGGGTGTGTGGCGGTCAACTCTGAGAGAAGTCTTTCAGATCAGGGGTTAGAAATGTCAGCTGTACATAAAAAAGGCAGTAATGGCGAGGAGTCAGAGAGGGTTAGTTCACTGGCAGCATCAGTGTGCCAGGCGTGGGATAACTGAGCGTTGACAATGTTACCCAGTAATGAACCAAACAAAGCCATAGTATGTTGGAATGTAGTTCCGAGGAAGAGACAATGTAAATTATCTGATGTGTAATGTTGTTACTGTTTGGAATGATGGTTATACATTACAACCCTAGTTCTAGACAAGGCCTCATACTGTATATAATGTAAGCACTTCCAATTGCTCGTGCTCAGCCAATGGACAGCACAGATGACACAACTGGAGGTGGCAGGGGCAATAACAGGAGTTATTATATAATATTATTAACATATTATTGTACTCACCCCTACCACTGTAGAGACAGCAGACATGACATGAGCAAAATCCAAATTTAACCAACCCAACAACTAAAGGGACTCTATGTAAGAATCAGAAATTGCTTGTTAACAGCGACACCTGTGGCTGTTAAGTCAACGAAAGTCAGCGTCCTGTTGCTCGCGGTCGCGCTTGTGCTCGCTCTATGTGTGTTCATGTTGTTGCACCGAGTTACCTCAGCATGGAGTGGCAACATGCGTAGAACCCATACCAAGTCAGACTGTACTGCCATGTGCTTTTACAACATATGTTGTAATTTATGCTTGTACATGCCAGAAATTAAATCAACATAGGATGTTTGAGGTTCTTGTTAAACTTTAAATGAAAATTTGGAGAAGAAAAAATAAATATTAGGGCTGTCAGTCGATTAAAATATTGAATCGAGATTAATCGTAAATTGATAACACATTTTTTATCTTTTGAAAATGTACCTTAAAGGGAGATTTATCAAGTATTTAATACTCAAATATGCTGCTTTACACAAATGTATGTTTATATTTATTATTGGAAATCAATTAACAATACAAAACAATAACAGATATTGTCCAGAAACCCTCACAGGTACTGCATTTAGCATAAAACAATATGCTCAAATCATAACATGGCAAACTGCAGCCCAACAGGCAACAACAGCTGTCAGTGTGTCAGTGTGCTGACTTGACTATGACTTGCCCCAAACTGCATGTGATTATCATAGAGTGGGCATGTCTGTAAAGGGGAGACTCGTGGGTACCCATAGAACCCATTTACATTCACATATCTGGAGGTCAGAGGTCAAGGGACCCCTTAGAAACCATACCAGTTTTTCCTCGACAAAATTTTGCCTAAGTTTGGAGTGTTTATTTACCCTCCTTCGTGACAATCTAGTATGACACCAATGGTACCAATGGATTCCTTAATTTTCACAGCCCTAATATACAGTATATATATACTCTCCATAACAAAGAGTCCATTGTTGTACTGTACATTCAAGACCACACCTCAATGGCTTGTTTTAACAGGGAAATGCATCACAGTAAATGCCATTTCATAGATCAGCTAATTTCTTATTTCAACTGCCGTGCCCCCTTTACCAATCTTACAAGTGCATTACAACTGTCTATCCTAGATTCATCTTGTACAGGTAGGTTGGTAACTTCAATGGAACTGTAGAGCAAAAAGAGTTGTACTAGTTGATGCCTCTGTAGGAGTCATATAATGGATATTGCCATACAAGACACCAAAAACTGTGCCTTTAAACAATAATAAACTAGAAAAGTGCACTCAGTAGAGTGCAGATCTCTGCCGGGTTGTCTCCCTCTCCCCTCCCAAACAAAGAAGAGTTGAAATTGTCCCTCTCGGCTCCCTTATAGTCCAGATGGCAGCGATGATAACAAAAACGGGGATTTATTCATCTCGCATTGGGCCCAACTCTAGTGGATCATAACCGGGTATGGAATTAATCTGCAGATGCAGATTAGATGCAGCTATTGATGTCAGTTTTTCACGACAGAAGCCAAAATGTGGTCTGCAACAGACTAGGTAAGGCTAGTTTTGAGCCTAACTTTTAGCCAATTGCCTGAATTGCCTTTTGCTACTGAAGCAGTTGGTGATCACTTTTGACCCCTGCTGGCCGGTTAAGAGAAGTGAGTCAATGATGGTATAAAACAGTCAATAAAATTGTTTTTTCAAAAATCGTGAATCACCACAACCACGAGAGGTCCTTGAGCATACAGTCATGAATGAGAACAAAAAAGATTAGGCAGATGGGTCCAGTTGTATGCAAGATTAGCCGTGGACAGACAGACACACACACACATACATTGTTATATTACCAACAGTGGACTATCATGCTACACTGACGAGGTGTGGATCTTTGTTTCTGATCATTTTAAAAAACAAAAAATAGAATAGAAAATTTACTTTTAAGATCTTTTACCATAATAATACTGACATTTATTGAAAGAAATTGCCAAGAGGGGACTTGCATCTTTGAGCGATGTCTACCTATCAAAGATCCATATACTGCAGTGGAACTGTCTGGACCCATTCTTTAACCTAATGAGTATTTGTTTATCTTTTTTTGTTTCTTTCAAATATGGATAATTTAACTCTAATGCTATCAAAGATAATATCACACATACAAAGATAATCACACACACACACACACGACGGAACGCATGATCGGCTGGCTGAGATAAAAAATCGACCTCTACAACATTGCAGATGTACAAAAGTCAGTGCAAGCTCTTCTTATTACACATTATATCACTCATTATAAAATACACAAAAGCTATTGGTAAACTACCTCAATTTCCATCAGTGTACACAATAAATAACCTCCATCTGAATAAGCGTTTGGCAGATCAAAATAATGTACAAAACCAAGACACCTTTAAAAAACATTCCAAGTGGTCAGATTGCAACGTACACAAAAAGCTCATCTTTCTTCTAACAATCACAGCAAATCCTTTCACTTCATATCTAACTATGAAGCAAGGAACCTCTGTCTTTCTGTATGTAGGTTTGTCGGTATGTTCTTTCGAATATCTCAAGAACCATTCATCCAATCTACATCACACTTGGCGAGTGTATTGCTGGGGACCCAAGGACCCAGTTCATCTTTGCTGCTGGATGCTGGAAATACTAACGTTACAACCAAACTCTTCTTCACTTGGAGAAAAGAAAACGAACAAATGAGCGGTTCGGACACAAACGCATTACTTGAAGCCTGCCAAAATGGATTTTCGTGTGATATTTGATCCTGTGATTCTCGTGTTGTCTCGTGACATTGCTAGAATCCAGCTGCCGTGCGAGGTTAGTGGTCCACTACAGCAAGATAGATTACCAGCATTACTACATAAAATACAAATAAAAATGTGCATATCCAAAAATATGTGTGTTGTACCCATCTATCTACAACAAAGAATTGGATATCATAATAGAACGGTTTATCCTTACACGTGTGTTAAAGTGTTAATCTTTGGGATCATTGTGTTTTGCTGCCATCTTTATTGCTAATCTGTCACTGATGTGGTGTAACTTGAAAGTGTTCCTAGGTTGTGGCCTTGTCATCGTGTGCCACATTATTATTGTATTTCAGCCTTGAGGCGGTTTATTGTTCGCAGTACCAATCACTAGTTTGTATGTTGTTATTTACGAGAAGACATCAGAAGAGTGTTCAACATTAATTTTTTTAGTGAAAGATGCCTGATGAACCAAAGCAGATGTTACAGACTACTGCATGTTTCTGGCTTGCAATGTAAAACATTGACTTAGTGTATATTATTGTTCTTTATGCTTTTCTCATGCTTTGTAACTGCCTGTAATATTGTTTCTATTTATGTACTATGGTTCGATTCATTTTTTTTTTCAATTATTGATATTTTTGTTTGTTCAAATATTCATTATTCTTTATGAGAAATGTATTGGAGGAAAGAAAGCACTAAGCTGCAACCACAAACAAACCAGCAGCATTTAGTTTTCCTGACTAAAGTTTGAAGTGATGGAAGATAATGAACCAGCTTGTCTTTTGACAAACATCATGTTATTATTTTTTTAAGCTCATTAGCGTAGCCAGAGCTACCGACCCTCAGCTTGGAGCGGTAGCTAATGAGCATCCCAGCAGAGGAATATCAATCCTAATAGATTTAACAGATAAAACAATAAATGCATCTAGGCTGTGGTGTGGTGTGTTGCACCATCACATGTTCTATCTAACTCTCCTTTCAAACTAAAAATGCAAGCAAGGCCATTATTTTCTCCTGAGCCACTGTGTGAGCCTGGGCACTGATTTTCTGCCAAGTTCAACTAAATTAAATTTTCACCCCAAATGTGCCGACCTACACACAGAGCATGCAATGGCATTCCATAATTGAAAGGACACGCATAAGTTACGACGGTGCTAATTTCACTGTAAAATAGATCACTTGAGTCTCTGATTTCCTGAATTTCATGGCAATCCGTCCAATAGTTTGTCAAGACATTTCACTCAAAACTACAAACTGCAACCTCATGGTGGCGCTAGAGGAAAAGTCAGAGGATAAAGACAGGCGTGGGTGACATAGCTGAATTTGGTTGTGGGTGTCGCTGAGACGCTGAAGCTAAATTATGTGTGACACCAATGGCGGCTAACCATTAGCTGCTACGCTGGTGCAGGTTATGTAAAGTGTTATCTTGCCACATCTGTGTTTTGGAGGTTTTCATGTTAATGCAAATTGTTCATGTGTGTGTCAGATTGCATGCATCAATCTGTGTGTTCATGTTTAATGTGCCCACTGTCAATGTTGTTTTGTATGCCTGCTCCTTTTGATGGTTACCAAATAAATGATTCATACAAAGGCCTTTGCTGTGTATTGTTAATATACTGAGGCAGTTCAGATAACTTAATGATATGTTTACAGCCGCAGGGTCCTTTGTAACACCGCTTACAAACTCACTCTGAGATGTACTCTCTCACTGTCAGTCACGCTGTCGGCTGGACACATTTTCAATTCGCACATTGTTGGAAACAGTGGAATTTAGCACAAATATTAGCTTTGTACTCACTGGGAGCTGCTGTAGGTTTACAAAGTAGTGTGACGGCCAAAATGCAAACGCAAATGAGATCCATGAGCATGGATGAAGGGGAACCGCGTGTGCAACTCAAACAGCACAAGCATATTATTTTTGCTAGTGCACAAGTAATATTGTAACCTGCGAGGATAAAACCATGCTTTGAGTGTGCGCAGAATTCAACTGTTATACCCGAGCACAAAACGAATATAATTGCTCTCCTGCCCGTGAGTGTTTTTTTTTTCCTTTTGGGCTGATTTAGATTTTATCTCTAAATATAATTGGTTGCAGTCCTGTTGGTGTTGCTATGCCATCCTGCCCGATCGGTAACGTTACTGTGCATGTGTAACTCTTAACCAGGCTTGGGGAATAACGGATTACATGGAACAGCATTACATAAATAGGATAAGGCAACACCAGCTGTCAGTGTGCTGACTTGACTATGACTTGCCCCAAACTGCATGTGATTGTCATAAAGTGGGCATGTCTGTAAAGGGGAGACTTACTGTATTTGTTGATTAAAGTGTTTTTAATATATAGTACTGATAATACTCCAAGGCCATTGCAGCCATGCATGGATTATAAAACAATGTGCCTCTGGGTACCATACAGATATGTAAAAGGCCCCCTACCCCTCCTACATAGGAGCAAGACACTGACTGAAAGAGACACTCAACAACGTGTACGTGTTATTTGTAGGGTTGTTTGTGTGTCCTTGTACTACTTTTGTGTGTCCTTGTGGTTGTGTTGTGTGTTTAGAGGCAGAGGCTTACAGACAAGAAATCTCTTTTAACTGTCTCTAGAAAGCTCATATACATACATATGTATTAGGGCTGTCAATCGCATGATTTGCCATGATTAATTGGATATTAATAACACATTTTTTATCGTACAAAATGTACCTTAAAGGGAGACTTGCCCCAAACTGCATGTGATTGTCATAAAGTGGGCATGTCTGTAAAGGGGAGACTCGTGGGTACCCATAGAACCCATTTACATTCACATATCTTGAGGTCAGAGGTCAAGGGACCCCTTTGAAAAGTTTTTCCTCGCCAAAATTTTGCATAAGTTTGGAGCGTTATTTAGCCTCCTTCGCGACAAGCTAGTATGACACCAATGGGTTCCTTAGGTTTTCTAGTTTCATATGATGGCAGTATCTTCACTCTAGCTTTAATACGGAGTCCCCTACAACCTAAAAATCACAAGTTATGTCAATGCGTTAAAGAAATTAGTGGCGTTAGCTTTGACAGCCCTAAGCGTATTACATCCACTAAATTTAAAAGGGTGTGCTCAAGACGAGGTGACTATGATAGCGTTGCTGTCAATTTACAGAGGGATAAAAGAATAGTACAAACGAAAGCAATGCAAAGGGACATTGCAATGGAACCAGTGGCTGCAGAAAAATACACAATGCTCCCCACTTAGGTGCAACCTTAGACAGGAAAGTGATTGACCAATATGACGGTTGCCCTTATGGCCTCTTGGAAATGAAATCCAACTTTTTTGAAGCGTAGCTACAGTATGCTACACAAGCAAATTGTTATGAGTACACACAGACTATGTTCTATGACCATTTCAATGCATTTTGACATTCATGAATTTGTACAAATGTACTGGAAGAAATTACGTTTCTCTGACTTCCTGTATCACTTTCTTGAATTGTTAACATTTTATTGCATTTAGAAATATGTGTGATTTTGTATGCAGTGCATAGTTTGTACTTTCTCTGAAATATTTCTCTGATTTGTTTTTTCCAGGGAAGGAAAGTTGCTATTCTACTGTCACTAACAATTATATTCTAATAATAAGTTTACTTAAATGACAGAGGCAGGTCTTAACCTTTCCCAAGTTGCAGGTTTATTAACAAGCTACAGCTACGGAAGCCCTGAAAGGCAAGCAAGATTTTTTTTTTTTTCTGGTGATCGATTTTCTAAGTCTGATCTAAACTATTTTGTCTCCTGTGTTTATGACTTAAGAACAGGTGGGACCTTTTTTTGCCAGGATAATCTTTCTAAGTTCATTTTTGTGTCTCTGAAACAGATGTAAAAAAAAATTCAAAAATGTAGGCTGATTTTTTAAGTTAATTGTTTTTCTTTGCCTCTTAAGGGAAACAGGAAGATTTTTTTTTTTAGGCTGATTTTGAGGCTGAGTTTATTTCCTGTTACAGTGTATGTGTAACAGTGTATGTGAATGACATAAACTGAGAGGAAGTAAACACAGACACAAACTGTTGCCTAGCAATGCAATGCCATTGAAACGGTATATACGTATTTTGTGTTCAGAGTGCATGGAGAAATTAAATCTCACCCGGTAGAAAACCTGAATGCTTAGTCCTACTTAGAACAACAAACACTTAAAAAAGTAACTTAGAAAAATCAGCCTAAAAAAAAACTCCTGTTTTCCCTAAGAGGCAAAAAAAAAAAAAGTAACTTAAAAAAATCATGCTACATTTTTTTTTTTTTCACTTGCTTTTCAGGGCCTCTTTATATAATATTAGATCATCAGAGAAAATTCTCCTTTTGGTCCCAATCATCCAAACAGAGCTGAGTACATCTGTTTTTTTCTGTCACGCTCCACAAGCTTGGAACGAGCTGCGAGGCACACTTAACTTGAAATCTTTACCCTCTCTTGACATGTTTAAAAATATCTTAACATGTGTTGTGTAAAATGTGTTGTTTTTCAGTTGCTTTTAACAAGTGCTATTATTTCTGCCTTGATTATTTTAGCTTCTGATCTCTGTATGTTTTGTGTCCGTTGTTGTGTTTTTCATTGTAATGTTATCCTGTTGTCCTCGTTTGTACTCATATCTGAAACTTTTTTACTTCCTGGCAATCGTGACCAGGGCTCCCTGGCAGAAGAGATATTGTATCTCAAAGGGACCTTTTTGATTGAATAAAGGATAAATAAAAAAAATAAAAATTGTTGATGCATTTAGTAGATGCTTTTATAAAAATGTATTTAAAAGTGATTAGGTAGCCTATAACTGCCTGAGCTAGGTCACAAGAAACAAACATAGCAATACAATAGCACATTTAGGTTCTGAACAGTTGTCCTTGAAAAGTTGTGAGGAGGGCACACACCTTGCAGACCTGGTTATAGACCCTATAGTGGTCATGGGTAATGTTCTATCAAAAATATGCTATTATTTCATTCTTCTAATGGCCCGTTCAACATGAATCCTCAGGCGAGAAATTTCCTGTGTCTGCAACACCTCCTCCTGGGTAAGCCATCAATTAGACCTCAGGACTGGTGGTATTGCAAGACTGACATTTATGGCTGACAAAATGTCACTTATAAGGAGGAAGCCTTTATCCACCAATACCTCGTCCACTTCCTCTAACAAAGAGAGAATCTCAAACAACCTTGTGATTTGTGATTGTCTCATATTGACTCTGTATAAAGGTCACTGACAAAGGTTACGTGCTCCAGAAGGGCATACTGTATGTCAACTAAGAGTTTAAGAGTAGTCGTACCTTTCTAATGGGAGCAGCTTTCTGAACTGCCACCAGGTTGGCGTTTGGATCCCCGGCTCCTCCTGAGCGAGACACGGAACCCCACGTTGCTCCCAAAGCTCTTTACAGCAGCCCACTGACCCTCATCCCTTCATCCCTCGACCCCCATCCCTTTGTCCCTCGACCCTCATCCCTTCATCCCTTGACCCTCATCCCTTCATCCCTCAACCCTCATCTCTTTATCCTTCGACCCCTGTCCCTTCTTACCTCGACCTTCATCCCTACATCCTTCGACCCTCATCTCTTCATCCTTTGACCCTCATCCTTTCATCCTTCAACCCTCATCCCTTCATCTCCTCGTCCCCTCATCCCTTCATCCCTCGACCCCCATCCCTTCATCCCTCGACCCCTAACCCTTCATCCCTC
>CAKAOH010040673.1:4687-18001 GCA_916701665.1 Sebastiscus tertius | reverse complement strand
TCAACTCCCATCCCTTCATCCCCTCGTCCCCCTATCCCTTCGTCCCCTGACCCCCATCCCTTCATCCCCTCATCCCCTCAGCCCTTCTATCCTCGACCCTCATCCCTTCATCCCTCGACCCCCATCCCTTCATCCCTCGACCCTCATCCCACTGCTCCCACAAGGCTTAGTTAAATGCAGAGGTCAATCTTCATGTACAGTATGTACCTGTATGTATATGACGATTCTAATAAAGGTTACATTTTTTTAACCGTCACCAATGGACTTTTCCCAGCAAAAAAAAAAAAAGAAACAGTAAAGAATCTCAATTTCACTAATGTTACTAATGTTATGATCCCCGGCTCCTCCTGAGCGAGACACTGAACCCCACGTTGCTCCCAAAGCTCTTTACAGCAGCCCACTGACCCTCATCCCTACATCCTTCGACCCTCATCCTTTCTTCCCTTCTTCCCTCGACCTTCATCCCTTCATTCCTTCTTCCCTCGACCCTCATCCCTTCATCCCTTCATCCCTTCTTCCCTCGACCCTCTTCCCCTCCTTCCTTCATCCTTCGACCCTCATCACTTCATCCCTCGACATTCATCCCTTCATCCCTTCATCCCTCAACCTTCATCCTTTCATCCCTCGACATTCATTCCTTCATCCCTTCATCCCTCGACATTCATCCCTCGACCCTCATCCCTTCATCCCTTGACCTTCATCCCTTCTTCCCTCAACATTCATCCCTCAACCCTCATCCCTTGATCTTCATCCCCTCACCCCTTCATCACTATCCCCTCCTCCCTTCATTCTTTGACCCTCATCCCTTCTTCCCTCGACCCTCATCCCTTCATCCCTTCTTCCCTCAACATTCATCCCTACATCCTCCGGCCCTCATCCCTTCATCCCTATCCCTTCATCCCTTCATCCTTTGACACTCATCCTTTCATCCTTCGATCCTCATCCCTTCATCCCCTTGTCCCCTCGTCCCTTCATCCCTTGACCCGCATCCCTTCATCCTTCGACCTTCATCCCTTCTTCCCCTGACATTCATCCCTAGACCCTCATCCCTTTATCCTTTGACCCTCATCCCTTCAACCTTCGAGCTTCATCCCTTCTTCCCTTGACATTCATCCTTCGACCCTCACCCCTTCATCCTTTGACCCTCATCCCTTCATCCCCTCATTCCTTATCCCTTCATCCTCCTTCCTAACCCATTCCTCCTACATCATCAAACTTGCGATCAATTTTGCAGAGGAAAACTGGCATGCCCATTTCTAAAGGGGTCCCTTGACCTCTGACCTCAAGATATATGAATGTAAATGGGTTCTATGGGTACCCACGAGTCTCCCCTTTACAGACATGCCCACTTTATGATAATCACATGTAGTTTTGGGGCAAGTCATAGTCAAGTCAACTGACAGCTGTTGTTGCCTGTTGGGCTGTAGTTTGATTATGATTATGTTATGATTTGAGCATATTCTTTATGCTAAGTGCAGTACCTGTGAGGATTTCTGGACTATATTTGTTGTTGTTAATTGATTTCCAGTAATAAATATATACATACATTTGCATAAAGCAGCAAATTTGCCCACTCCCATGTTGATAAGAGGATTAAATACTTGACAAATCTCCCTTCAAGAGATTTGTTCAAGGTACATTTTGAACAGATACAAAAATGTGTGATTAATATGCAATTAATCACGGCAAATCATGCAATTGACAGCCCTAATACATATGTATGTGTATGAGCTTTCTAGAGATAGTTAAAGGAGATTTCTTGTCTGTAAGCCTCTGCCTCTAAAAACAAACAACAAACACACACAACACAACCGCAAAGAGACACCAAAGTAATACAAATACACACAAACAACCCTACAAATAACACATGCACGTTGTTGTGTGTCTCTTTCGGTCAGTGTCTTGCTCCTATGTAGGACGGGTAGGAATGCAATGGCCTTGGAGTATTATCAGTACTACACATTAAAAACACTCTATGTATGTATTTCGTGATCAATTTTCCTTACTTATTCTTATTTTTATTCCCTGTGCACTGATCCTCAGTGATGCAGTTCCATCATTGGAAATAAATCGTGACTGGCATTAAAAAATACACAAATTAAACATGCTGAATTCTTTTTTCTGCCACTGGAGAAGCATCTCACTAATTTAATTCATTAATTTTCTTTGTGTGGCATGTGCCATAGAAATGAAGGTTTATTATAGAGGGCTGCATAGTGAATATGGTCTTGAATGAAGTCAAGTACAGTAATACTAATTAACACTAATTAGGCTGCATGCTATGCACATTAAATGAGAAATCTAAGGGAGAAATCTAAATGCACTGTTGGCGACATGCTGTTAGCAGAAAGGACATACTCGAGATTCAAGATTCAATACTTAATTGCCACACAACTTAATTGTTAGAGATTGTGTCAGTGTACTGTGCTCCTGACAGATCAACAAACAGTCAGTATAACAGTCAAGACACACAATAAGAAATAAGAACACATAACACGTAATAACCCCCTCCCCATAAAACATTATGTATTGTCAGATTTTAACCTTTGGCCTCACGCACTCAGGCAGCCAAAGGAGCTGCATGTCTCTGTGTCTGTGTGAGAAGGTAAGTCATGTCACAGCAAAATATGATTAAAACTGAGTTGTGGGTATTCAACCTTCTGCCCTTGGTTTCCAGTAAACATAGACAGGTTAGACAAAGGTCCGAATGGGCAGACATTTATTCAAAGACACCTGCTGAGTGTGAGAACTGTTTGTGACGCACGCCTGCCTGTACAAGAACTCTATATGGTTCTGTATACTTTCCTTGATCTCTTGGCTGACCAGCTCGGAGGTGCATTTGCAAATGTTTCACTGATTATTGCAATGAAACCCGTGCACAGCAGAGGTCTGGGACCCTGGAAAACCCCAGTGACTCCTCTCCAAGCGACTACATCTTAACCAAAGTCCCAAGAGGGTGAGAGGACGGCTAACTAAGGTGTGAGACTGGCGCTGGGTCACTGACGACATCTGTAAACAACAAAATTCACTCAGAGGAATTGTCCGTTAAGACAGTCGGTTAGACTGTTGTCAGGCTATTAAATAAGAGTTATCAGTCGCTAAAAGCCCCATAGGTGTGGGTCAATAGGGGCCTAGTACACCCACTAGTAGGTTTTATCATCTATTCACATTGTAGATCACCGAAAGAAGGAATAAAAGCACACAACAGCGACATCTAGCGACTGTAGTAATTATGACAGGAGCAGAAGTAGAAGTCAGGCGCTGTAGTATAGACAGTGTGAAACTCCATAAGTGGTGGAGGTCGGGGACGATGGATGGGACACAAAACACTTTTACCCAGGAGACCGGAGTTTAAATACCGTGTGAAACCAACAATGTGTAATTGTGTTCGTAAACACTATGTTTTTCCTTGAACTTAACTAAGTCTTTTATTGTTGCCTAAACCTAAGAAGTTGTGGTTTTGTTGACTAAACCTAACTGTTTTTTTGCCTAGGCCTAGAGAAGTTGTAGTTTTAATGCCTAAGCCTAAAGAAGTTGTAGTTTTGTTGACGAAACCTAAAGAAGTTGTAGTTTTTTTTGCCTACACCTAAAGAAGTTGTAGTTTTTTTGCCTAAACCTAAAGAAGTTGTAGTTTTTTTGCCTAAACCTAAAGAAGTTGTAGTTTTGTTGACTAAACCTAAAGAAGCCTTTTTGTTTGTATTCAAAACGTAATATTTCCTTCAGTTTTACAACATGTTAGAACGTGTTGCTTTTAAGTTTCACCTTCACAACGTAGTAGGCGTAGTAGGCCCCTAATGACCCACATTTATGGTGCTTCTGATAACACCTAGTTAATGGCCTGATAACAGTCAAATCGGGTAGTTAAACGAACAGTTCTTTCAGTTTAACATAATTTGATAGCAAACAATGACTGTTGAAAAAAAGCAGACAGAGTAAATGGTTCTGTGATTCGAGCATAATTGTGATGACAATGTGTCGAGAAAAAGCAGACAAATCAGCCTAAAAAAAGTCTGTCTTAGCCCTCACATGCTGTTCGGAGTCAAAATCTGACCCATTCGTTTAGCCTGCATTTCAAATCAGTAAAACACCTTGAAAACTTTGTTCTGCTGGCCTGATACATTTATTTTTTGCAGCTGTTGCAGTTTTTAATGTTGGGAGGGTGCTCTGGGTTCAAATTTGAACCATCTTTATTGAAAACGTACCATTCAGATCTGTTTTTTGCTTGATGTTGATGTTTTATAAATGCATCGTAGAGCTGTTGGTTTCTGCTCCAGTAAGATACCGAGGATTGTGAAAGGATTAAAGGATTGTGGTTCATTTGCATTTGTTTATGAGTAAATGCATTAATTCAAATTAGAAAAATAAGAACACTGTAAATAAGGGGGACAGGATTGAACTGTTGACATCAATTCCTAGTTGTGTTGTGAAAGTCGCTTCTTTTTAATCTAAAATTTGTGTTTTATGATTCGTGCCTGTTGAGCAATCAGAAAAGTGTCTGGTTATGTGATGACTGAATGTGCTCTCACTCTAAGTGAAACACACACAAACCAAAACAAACTAAGTTTTTTCTCCCCCTCCTCCCTCTCCCAGCGGCAGATGCTGCTGAAAGCTGTCCAGAGCTCTTATTTCCTTTTTCATTCAGTTTAGGTGCTGAAGAGGAAAAAAAAGCTCTCCAAAAACCCCGTTAAGGATTTAAAAACACCTTTTCATTAATGACAGGAAGGTATTCATAAATAACATAAAGGCTAATCCAAGGGAAATGTCAGGTAGCAACCTATCATAAAGTTAACAGTAGACATGTAACAGGTACAGCAGAATCAGCCTGACGTGACGTCGTATTTTTAAATTACTGGGTAATTTCAAATCAGACTACAGGAAAATGGGTACCAAGTATAGCAAAAGGAGCAGTGTAGCAGGAGAGTTAGTATCAGTTGACGTCAAACACCACTCTTTCAAAGTGTATGACGGAGCTCCACATATCTCAATCTCAATCTGTAAAGGCTCAATCTGTTTTGGTCAGAAACAGGCAAGCCTTTGATTCATTACAACAGCAGATTTAAATCGTACCAAACACCATGTGATATGATTAGGGCTGTTAAAGTTTACATGTTAACGCAAATTCGTTATAACGCCACTAATTTCTTTGACGCATTAACACAACTTGCGATTTTTTAGGTTGTAGTGGGCTCAGTTTTAAAGCTAGAGTGAAGGTACTGGTATCATATGAAACTGGAAAGCATAAGGAATACAATGGTACCAACCAAAGCTTCAAACTTACACTAAAGTTTGGCGAGGAAAAACTGGCATGGCCATTTTCAAAGGGGTCCCTTGACCTCTGACCTCAAGATATGTGAATGTAAATGGGTTCTATGGGTACCCACGAGTCTCCCCTTTACAGACATGCCCACTTTATGATAATCACATGCAGTTTGGGGCAAGTCATAGTCAAGTCAGCACACTGACACACTGACAGCTGTTGTTGCCTTTTGGGCTGCAGTTTGATTATGATTATGTTATGATTTGAGCATATTCTTTATGCTAAGTGCAGTACCTGTGAGGGTTTCTGGACAATATTTGTTATTAATTGATTTCCAATAATAAATATATACATACATTTGCATAAAGTAAGCATATTTGCCCACTCTCATGTTGATAAGAGTATTAAATAATTGACAAATCTCCTTTTAAGGCACATTGAACAGATAAAAAATGTGCGATTCATTTGCGATTAACTATGGACAATAATGTGATTAATCGCAATTCAGTATTTTAATCGATTGACAGCCCTACATATGACATATTTGTTTGGAAAAGAGGTGTAAACCTGCAACCAGAAGCTCCTGCGCAGAAAAACAACAAACTCATTGTTAAATTGTAAATTGATTTACCAGAGCTGACAGATATTCCTAAAGCTCTCCAGGCTAGAAGCAATATGATCTTTGTCACGTAAAGGTCAATATCTAATACCCAATGTCACTATCCACTAAAGCCAGAGGCTATAGAAGGTGTAATACCAGGTTTTTTTCAGTCACTCCTGAAATTAGGAATTACTGTCACATATCAAACCTTGTCAGTCAGAACACAAATATTTCTCAATAAAAAGATCAGAGATGGATTAACAGCTTTGTCCAAAGACCAAGTCTGGCAATATTCTCTGCAAAATCTCTGACAGGGTTAAGTCTTCCAGGGAGGGTGGGTGGAGGTGCTCTATTACAACCTGACAGATCACTTATAGTAATGATCTGCTCACCAACAGATGAGGCCTGTGAAAATATTACAAGAAAATTGTTGCATCATATAATATATGAACAACGTGATAATGGTCACCAAGTTAGTCTGAGCAAATTACAATTGGTGCAACGTCAGGTGACCTGTCTGGGGCGTGATCACTGAACAAGATAAATCCTTATCCCTGGAGCTTTCAGCAGCCATCCAAAGTATTCCAAAGCCACAAACAAAGAAGCAGGTGTTGTCATTTGATGTCTGTGTGAAGGGTAAGGCCATGTCACAGCAGAATGTTATTAAATCCAAGTTGTGGGGATTCAACCCTCTACTCTTGGTTTCCAGTAAACATAGACAGACTAGACCAGGGGGGTCAGCAACCTTTATTATCAAAAGAGCCATTTTTGGCCAAAAAATAAATACAAAAATCTGTCGGGAGCCGCAAAATGTATTTGAGCCTCATAATGAAGGTAACACCGCCTGCTAAGTCTAATGCAGAGAGGAGCCAGGTGCAAACGAGAGGTGGGACATTGAAGAATCGTCTTGAGGAGATTTGGCTGGAAGCTCTTTTCAGCAGGAGCTTCCAGTGTGTTTGTCTGGAAATGTCTTTCAATTACTTTTTTTGCTGTTTTCTGATTTCTCGCCGCAGAAAGCAAAGAAATCTGTCCACGCACTATTTAATTCTACATTTTCCTTCGAGAATTTTCTCTTTTTTGGATATGGAAAACTGCTGTAGCTAAGGAAACTAGCCAACACTAGCCAACGCTATTGAGGATTGGCATAATTAGAGGATAAGTGCCAGGCCGTAGACGTACATAGACTATGACACACAGTTTAGATGACTGAAATGCGCAGTGGTGGTCTAAAGGTTACAGAAGTGAGCTTGTAACCAGAAGGTCGTCAGTTCAATCCCCTGGATCGGCAGGATAAACCTGGGTGGGGAAAGTGATTGATGTGCCCTTGAGCAAGGCTCTTAGCCCCAACTGCTCCAGTTGCTACGTGGCCAGCAGATCAAACTGTGGTTGCACTGGGCAGGTTCCAGGTGTGAATGTGTAACTGTGACTGAGAGCACTGCTCTCAGTGAATCTCCCCTGAATAAATAAACATTCTATATATATCTATTATTTAGTGTATAGGCTACACATTTTGCAGTTGGAGAATGTAAGAATCACTTTAGGCCTACAACAACGATTAATGAAAGTTAAAATGCTAAAAAAATAACCATTATTAATTTCTATATCATTTTTTGTCAAAGCCACAGGGAGCCACTGGACGGGGGCTAAAGAGCTGCAGGTTGCTGAACCCTGGACTAGACGAAGGTCTGAATGGGAAGACGTAATATTGTATGTTTAGCAAAGACACCTGCTGAGTGTGAGAACTAAGGATGTTTGTGGCACACGCCTGCCTGTACAAGTTTAAGGTTCTGTACTTCTTTTCTTGATCTCTTGGCTGACCAGCTCGGAGGTCCATTTCTAAATGTTTGACTGATTATCACAGTAACATTCTTAAAGGACATGCTTGCTCTTTGTGAATTCATCTTTAAACTGCCACCACAAAGTGGCGACAAGGATGAGGATGTGAACGAGTGCACGAGTGAACCAGTTCACGGCTCATCGCTGAGGACAAAACCGTGCAAGGCAAAAGTCATGGACCCTGGAAAACCCCAATACCTCCCCTCCAATTGACTGCATCTTAAAGAGCGTGAGAAGAAGGGCAACCAAGACATGAGCTCGGTGCTGGGTCACCGAAGACATCTCAAAACAACAAATTCACTCACACAAAATGCCCGGTAAGACAACAGCTCTGCCGTTTTAAAGGAACGGTGTGCAGCATTTAGGGAGATCTATTGGCAGGAATGGAATATAATATTAATACGTTTTCTTTAGTGTGCGATCACCTGAAATCAAATCTTTTTGTGTTTTTGTTACCTCAGAATGAGCCGTTTATATCTACATACGGAGCGGGTCCTCTTCACGGAGCCGGCCGCCATGTTTCTACAGTAGCCCAGAACGGACAAACCAAACACTGGCTGTAGAGAGAGACAGTTTCAGTTGATTGTTGGACCTATCATATCATTTTGATAGCAAACAATGGCTGTTGAAAAAATGTGATTCGAGCACAATTCTGATGACAAAAAATGCGTTGGGAAAAAGCAGACAAATCAGCCTAAAAAAGTGCTGACTTAGCCCTCGCATGCTGTTAAGTCAAAATCTGACCCATTCTTTTAGCCTGAATTTCAGATCAGTAAAACACCCTGAAAACTGTGTTCTGCTGGCCTGATACATTTCTTTTGTGCAGCTGATACACAGTTATGTATGTTGGGAGGGTGTCTGGGTTCAAATTTGAAAGATCTTTATTCAAAAGGCACGATTCAACACGGTTTTATGAATAAAGGTGAACCTGTAACTATCAGGAGCAATCGTGGTCGGCACCACCCACAGGTCAAGAAGCTGTACAGAGGAGGATTCAGTCACATCTTAGTAAAGCAGCACAGCACAATCGATCAACTTCAAGCACTTTATTGTCAGCAACTGAAAGGTACGCGAACAAAGTGAGTCTCTCCAGGTTAATGGTTAGAAAAAAACATCCGGGCCGACGCCACTGGAATGGAATGTTAAAAGAAAGAGGACCCACAAAGAACAACAAATGACAAAAGCTCAAGAATGCACTGCGTCCCCGAGGACAGATGAGGGGACAGCGGGAGAAGCCAGGTTCAAGCAATGAAACCTGGTGAAGGTTGACAAGGATGTCCAGCTAGCTGCATCGCACACATCCTCTAAGTCACTAGGACGTTTTTTGACAACATACTATACTATGATTGTTTTCACTTAATTGACATACTATACTCTGACTTTCCATGACTTTATTCAACATACTATACTATGACTTTATTCAACATACACTATTATGATTTTTTATGACTTTTTTCAACATACTATACTATGACTATTTTGCCATGTTTGTCATTCTAGCCTATGACTTTTTTTGACAAACTATACTATGTCTTTATTCAACATACACTACTAGGATTTTTTATGACTTTTTTTCAACATACTATACTACGACTTTTTTTATTTTTTCAACATGCTATACTATGACTCTATTCAACATACTATACGATGACTTTTTAATGACTTTATTCAACATACTATACATGACACTTTTTTACTTTTTCGACACACTATACTAAGACCTTACTGACATACTATACCATGACTTTTTTTATGAATTTCTTGACATACTATACTATGGCGATTTTTTCAATATATTATGCTATAACTTTTTATGACTTTTTTTGACATACTATACCATTACCTTTTTTTCAACATACTATGCTATAACATTTTATTACTTTTTTTGATATACTATACTATGACTCTATTCAACATACTATACGATGACTTTTTATGACTTTATTGAACATACTATACTATGAGACTTTTCTACTTATTCGACATATTATACCATGACTTTTTTATGAATTTCTTGACATACTATACTATGACTTTTTTATGGCTTTATTTACCTCACTGTATAATGACTTTTTATGATTTTCTTTTTTTTTACCATACTATACTATAACCTTTTTTCAAAATACTATGCTGTGAATTTATTCAACATACTATACTATGACATTTTAATGATTTTTTCAACATAATTATACCGTGACTTTATTAGAAAAACTAAAGTATGACTTTTTTTTACTTTTTTCAACAAACTATATAATATTTTTTTCACTTGACATACACATACACTTGACATTGACATACTATACTCTGACTTTTTTATGAATTTTTTCGACATACTATACCATTACCTTTTTTCAACATACTATGCTATAATTTTTTATGACTTTTTTTGACACACTATACTATGATTTTTTTATATTTTTTCAACATACTATACCATGACTTTTTTTTAATGAATTTCTTGATATACTATACTATGACTTTTTTTATGGTTTTATTTACCTCACTATACAATGTCTTTTTAAAATACTAAAGGATGACTTTTTTTTACTTTTTTCAACAAACTATATCATACCTTTTTCACTTTATTGACATACTATACTCTGGCTTTTTCAAGACTTTTTTCAACATACTATACTATTACCTTTTTGCCATTTTTTGTCATTCTATACTATTACTTTTTATGACTTTTTTGACATACAATACTGTGACTTTTTCATTACTTTTTTCCACATAAGCTATGACCAATTTTTCAACATACTATGCTATAACTTTTTATGACTTTTTTTCAACATACTGTACTATGATTGTCACTTCATTGACATGCTATAATCTAACTTTTTTTATGACTTTTTGTCGACATACTATACTGACTTTTTAATGCCTTTTTGGCATACAATACATTTTTTCTTAAATAACATACTATGTAATTGTATTACTTTTTATGGCATATTATAGTATGACATTTTTATCACATTTTATGGCATTCTATACTATTACATTCGTATGACTTTTTATGGCACATTACACTATCATATTTTCATTCATTTTTAATGTTAAACTGTGCTATTACATTTCCATGACTTACTATGCTATACTATGCTATATTCTTCTGACGTAATAGGCTATATATTTTTTATGACTTTTTTATGACATTTTTATGAGATACTATACTATATAAATTTTGATGACATACTATATTA
The DNA here is from genome assembly GCA_916701665.1 of Sebastiscus tertius. Classification (NCBI taxonomy): domain Eukaryota; kingdom Metazoa; phylum Chordata; class Actinopteri; order Perciformes; family Sebastidae; genus Sebastiscus; species Sebastiscus tertius. The sequence goes on along the minus strand of CAKAOH010040673.1, from coordinate 7,107 downwards.
TAACATCTTATGACTCTATTTATAGCATACTAATCTATGATATTTGCTGTCATTTTTATAGCATGCTATACTATGACATTTTTAGCTCATTTCTATGGCATACCATTCTATACTACACATTTTTATGACTTACTATACTATGACATTTCTTATGGTATACTACACTATGACATGTTTAATAACAATTTGAGAGCATACTATACTAATACATTTTTGATGGTATTATTATGGTACTATGACTATTTCATGACATACTATATCATACATTTTGTCATTGCATACTATATTATAAAATTTTTTTGATATTTGTATGGCATACTATTTTATGACATTATTTATGACATTTTACTGCTATACTATGAACATTTTATGAATTTTTTTTATGGCATACTATGACTTTTTTATGACAGTTTTTTATGGCATACTATGACATTTCATACTACGATTTTTTTATATTACTTTTTATATTACTTTTTATATGACTTTTTCATGGCATACTATGCTATGAAGTTTTTCATGAGATACCATAGTATGACATTTTTATGCACTCCAGTTCTCGTCTCTTCCTGGCCCTTCAAGTCCCTTTGTTCATTCAGCAGTTTGGACAGAAAACAGAGACATTTACAAAACATATAGATTCTCTCCTGCTCCAATAACAGACCCTGGTTCACCACTTTTCAAATAGACATTTTGCATCTGTTTTCATGGAAAATAGATCAAAACCTCATACAACACAAAACACAGATAGGTACGTATATTGGTTCGTAGATAATCTGATCATGTAATCACAATGTGCCTTGTGTAATGATGACAAGGAGTTAAAAGTGACTTACATTTAATTATATTTAAGGCCTTTTAAGTCACAAAATGACTCACAATGATTAAATGGGTCGGTCTGGGTATCATTGGATAATCCGTTATTCCTTTTGAATTCAAGAACGAAAAAACGCTTTCTTATTTTTTCGTTTTAAACCAAAAACGAAAAAACGGGCGTTTTCTCGTTTTTGGTTTCTGAATCAAAAGACGAGAAACGGATCCGATCTGGGCCGTTTTTTCATTTTTGCGAATTCCTTTCATCATTATTCATTTTTAATTGAGGAACGGAAGTCACGGGGTTTTTAGTTTTTTCGTTTTAAACCATCCATCCATCCATCTTCAACCGCTTATCCGGGTTCGGGTCGCGGGGGCAGCAGCTCCAGCAGGGCACCCCAAACTTCCCTTTCCCGGGCCACATTAACCAGCTCTGACTGGGGGATCCCGAGGCGTTCCCAGGCCAGAGTGGAGATATAATCTCTCCACCTAGTCCTGGGTCTTCCCCGAGGCGCCCAGGGGGAATCCTTACTAGATGCCCGAACCACCTCAACTGGCTCCTTTCGACGCAAAGGAGCAACGGCTCGTTTTAAACCAAAAACGGAAAATGAAATCACGTGGTGGTCTGTTTGTTTTTTGTTTACAAACGAAAAATTAAAAAAACAAATCAAAAAAACGATCCGATTTTAGTTTCTTCAAGTTTCTTTCTGTCATTTTCCGTTTTGAATCGAAGAGCGGAGAACGGCTGTCACGTGACCCGGAAGTGAAGGCAAACATGTCAAAATAAAAGCCAAGAAGATAGTTTGGTCATTCTATAAAAATGTAACATTATTTAAGCACAGGATCGAGGTAACAGTAGAAGATAAATAGGCTAAATAAATACATACTGTACCTAAACAAGCCTAATTAATTATATATCCTAGACACATGCACTGTGCCAAAATCATGCAAATTCTCAATAATTAGGCCTGTGCTAAAAAAGCCAGACGCAAGTAAGCCAAATGATCTTCGGCCTATCGCAATAACCTCCATATTGTGTAAAACCATGGAATGAATTCTTGCCAGCCACCTGACCAGCACATTGGCGACTAAGCTAGATCTGCTCCAGTTCGCTTAAATAAGAGCGACAGAGGCCCAGATGACGCTATGCTGACTCTGCTTAACACAGTCCACAAAACACCTTATGCATCCTAAAGGTTATGCCAGAGCTTTATTTGTGGATTTTAGCTCAGCTTTTAACTCAATGAAGACGCATATTCTCCTGAAAAGGCTCATTGATCTCAACATCAACACGGGGTTAGTTGTGTGGATCAGAGGGTCTGTGTCAGAGAGAACATGTCAGAGGTGCTCACTGTGAGCACAGGCTGCCAAAGGCTGTGTTCTTTCCCCTGTGCTATTTTCTCTTTTTACTAATGAATTTATGATCAATGAGAAACATTTGACGAAAAAATTAATCATGTGTTGCACAAAACAACATCTGATCACAGAGCCAGTTTCACTTGATGGCCAACATGTTGAAACTGTGGAACACTTTAAATACCTCGGTACAGTCCTGGACACCCAGCTGAGCTTCTCTGAAAACACAGAGTATATTTTCAAGAGATGCTCAC
>CAKAOH010040666.1:0-22689 GCA_916701665.1 Sebastiscus tertius | reverse complement strand
GGGGATTTAAGTGACTTTGAACGTGGCATGGTTGTTGGTGCCAGACGGGCTGGTCTGAGTATTAAACTGCTGATCTACTGGGATTTTCACCACAACCATCTCTAGGGTTTACAGAGGATGGTCCCAACAAGAGAACAGATCCAGTGAGCGGCAGTTGTGTGGACAGAAATGCCTTGTTGATGTCAGAGGTCAGAGGAGAATGGGCAGAGTGGTTGGAGACAGTAACTCAACAGTAACTCAAATAACCTCGTTACAACCAAGGTATGCAGAATAGCATCTCTGAACGCACAACACGTCCAACCTTGAAGCAGATGGGCTACAGCAGCAGAAGACCACCCGGTACCAGCACCGGACACTTTATTAGGTACACCTTGTACCTAATAAAGTGGCTGTGAGTGTATAAATGGCATTGTTTTTTGTTATTGCACCTGAAGGCTGAAAAAAGTAGAATAATTTCACTTAATTCTGTTATGAAACACACCCTGAGTGCAATGCAGGTGCTCAGTAACAGTAGCAGCAATATTCATATTTGTACTGATATTCTAAAAATATATATAAAATATTATAAATCAGGGATAGAGCCCTGGTGAGGTGGAAACAGTAGCATGGCTTCACTCCAAGCGGCTCACACGCATCGACTCAAACACACAGCATCAAAAAAAAAGAACTAATTGAGTGGTGTTAACCAGCCAGTAGCAGTATTTTGCTGACACTGATTTCACAAGGGATATAAAAACATCTCAGCAGGGCAGAGCTAGTGCCTGAGAGCAGCCAGAACTGCATACAGAACCAGTTAGATTCAGTAACCTTGACCCAGTTTCCAGGCCGTCACACCCTCAGTAGCTGTACGTCGTGGCCCATCATACTAATGGAGACCTTATTATAGAGACTGAGCCGAGACATTTAGTAGGGAGGGGAATTGAGAGAGGTGTTGATATGGAAGGAAATGGAAACAGGAGAGGAGAGACGAGGAGGAGCGATAACACACCGGTTTGAAATGGTGAGAGAGGAGACTGAGGGGGGGAGAGAGAAAGAGGGACAGAAGCATCTTTTAGGAGAGACGAGGATGTGTGTTCTGCTTATTTTCAGGTACGCATACTTGTATTTTGTGTTTGCATGCTTTAATGTGGCTTTGTTTGAAGGCGTGCCAAACTAGCCACTAGCAGGTATTATGAAAATGTGTTACTTGGTGACATCATCATGTTACAGAAGAAAAGGCAGGACTTTCAGGCAGTTCAAGAGCAGTGATTCTGTGGGGGACAGTAACTCCCTTTGGCATGGACTTTGGGCTTTGTGACTTGTAACTGCAGACCATTTACATGCACAGACAACTCTATAACACACTAAAGGAAAGGGGAAAAGCACAAAAACATAATTGCTCCTCTTTAATTTATTGTCTTTTTGAATGCCTATAAGTCCCTAGAGCCTACGATGACACATTCAAATGTGTCAACAGTGTGTCAATGTGTCAAAACAGTCTAAAAACAAATATATTTAGTTTATTATAACAAGGAAAAGCAACAGATCCTCACATTTGAGAAACAGGAACAAGGGAATGTTTGCCATTTTTCTTGAAAAATAACTGAAATGATGAGTGATTATTAAAATAGCTGCTAATTATTTTTTTTGATCAACTAATCGACAAATAGACTAATTGTTTCAGCTCTAGTGCTAATACATAAGCTGTTAAATGCCAATTTAAACATAAGTAAATCTAAATAAGGTCATAGATTCACCTGCTTTGACTGTTATCAGGCCATTAAATGTGCGTTATCATTTGCTATAAGCACCACAGATGTGGGTCAGTAGGGGCCTACTACGTTGTAAAATTAAAAGTGAAACCCATTCTAACACGTATTAAAACTGTGTCCCATTCATCGCCCCTGACTTCCACTTCTGCTCCTGTCACAATTACTACGGTAGCTAGAGGTCACTGACGTCTTCTTTTTTACCTTCAACCATTTGAATGTGTGTTAGGACCTAATATTGGGTGTAGCAGGGCCATTCTGACCCACATCTATGAGGCTTATAACTACTGAGAACGCACATTTATACATTTGACTGCTTGGCTGAGCAGCATTAACATGGTGGACATCAAGACAGAATGTAAGATACCTCAGTTTAGTTTAAACATGAGGGCTAGACCGTAGCTGGTGTGGGTTAGACACTTTAATAGATATCATCAGTCATCCAGAGGAATCAGATATGTGCAGAAATTTGTAATTGAGCATGAAGTCTCACAGCCTGAACATCTGACGGCTCGAGACACTGTCTTCACACATATACACACACCAGTCTGTGTGGCATCTCCGTGTCAGATTCCACGTGCGTTTAAGGGTCTGTCACCTTTCCTCTCGAGGTACCACAACACTCGGGGTGAAAGTCTACATAAAACACAACATTGTGTATGTTTGGTGAAAACGGGATCAGTCCACGTATATTCAATATATCTCTATAAAGACACAATAGACCCGCCTTCAGCACCCAACCCCCCCAAAGCCATAGAATACACACAATACTCAGGGCTACTCTTTCCTAATGGACACTAGGCTAGTAAATCACGCCAACCCACTCCCATTTACCGGCTCTTCAATTAATTAATTCGCAGCCCATCTAAATTACCATCTGTGGATCCAAGAAGGAGAAATGAAATTCACCAGCTTTGGGATTTTGCCAGTGTTTGCTTCTTCTTCTTCTTTACCAGGAGGTTTGTAGCAGCAGACGTGCTGAGGTTGCCCTGAGGAAGGCAATTAACACACTTAGTGTAATTCATAAGCTGCCTCTTCAACGCGGCTTTATGGTTGTGGATCATCTACAGCAATGAAGAACACCGTATATGTTCCACTGTAAGGTGGATTCTCTGTCATCTAATGACTCAAATGCAACATAAAACAGTATCTATAAATCAAACAGAGTGATTTGTAGTGAGTGTTGCACTAGGATGAGCCTCAGGTTGTAGACTAGCAGCAGATAAAGAGTGCAAGGATCAGTCAAGTGATGATTGTTGAGTCCGGTGTCGTAAAATCCTCCCTCTCCATTTTTGCATTGATTTTTTATTTTTTATTTTTTTTATTTTATTATTATATTGTCATGCATAAATAAAATAAATAAATAATAATAATAATAAAACTAAAATAATACTGACTGTGCTTGATTTGAGTATATGTTCGTAATTTTGGTTTTAACAATATATCTTTTGACCATTTTTCTTCAAATCTAGCAAGTAACTTTTACTAATTGTGTTCATTAATGCTACATAATAAATTATTACTATACATATATTTTGATTCAGCTTCCTCAAAAACAGCATGAAGTTCTTTAGCCCATGGAGAATTTCCCTCGGGATCAATAAAGTTACCATCTATTATGTGATTTACTCCAAAGGAAACCCTTCTTATTGATCCTGTATTCTGACATGGAAGTTAATTCTCCTGTAGATTTTTCTCTTCTTTTAGAAAGGTTTTTTCTGCAGGCGACCGAGGGTAAGGCTGATAAAGTTGGCGGTAAATCAAGCGAGTGGGTTTTTCCAAATTGAGTCTCTCTGTCTGGCTGCAGGACCTAGATCCTTAATCAACCCTCTGGCCTAATGGTTGATGACATTAATGCCCCCAGAACACTGTCTAAGCTTGGTGTCTTGCTGAGTTGGATCATTTGTAGTCTGTTTATGTGCATTTGTATGCATGCTAACCATTATGCATTGGCAGTGCGTTTAAATGTTACACTGTTAATGTGTGCATGTGTATAGTACATGCAGGCTGTGCCCATCCCTGTACACTGGATTAGCTCCCTCCACCCAGACCTCTCTTCTCCTAATCACCAATCAGGTTCTGTTTTCATCCTGAGGGTGACACACTCTGACATTCAAATCTCCAAACAAGATAGATTCGGCAACACTTGCAGACTTGGCAGAGGTAGCGATGCCAGTCAAGGGGGAGATAGGCGTAGTGGTGGTGCGGTTGGTTGGTTGTTTGGGGATCTGTGTGAGTGTGTGTGAGTGCTGACTGGTGGTACTAAGCAATAACACACACACCTGGTGTGTCAGTAGTAGTCAGACGGGCAGATGGGAAGTCAGGTTGGGCTTTTGCCACCAGTCTCGGCAGGGAGGACGATAGATCTGTGTCTTTCTCTATTTCTTTCTTGCTCTTTCTTCTGTTCGTCTTCCCCCTTTGAGGAATGCTTCACATGCTGAACACAACTAAAGGTAACCTGCACTTTGGCATTTGACTAGCTGTTTGTTAGTAATTCTATGCTGAACTGTTATTTAACACAAGTTAGTTAATAAGAGTTATAAAAAGGGCATGTGTAACTCAGAACATAGGTAGAAAAGATGGAAAGATGAACATCTTTAATTGACTGATTGATGAAAACTCTAGCTGTAGTAAGTAAGCAGCTGTTCAGTTTGCACGTAAAGATGATAATTAAATTTTTTCTGCTTTACTTTAATTACTTTGCTAACTGCAGCTTCTCACACCTCGATTTTTGTCATAGCGACACACCTTTTCACACATTTCCAGCTCTGCTTTCTAGCATGTGATCAAACAAAAAGGAGTAAAAAAACCCTGCTAAAATGCTGCAGTAACACCCAGGGGAAAGCACCGCTACTGGTGTTAATTGCCTCTGCCCCTCCTGGTGGGCTTTCGGGCTGCAGTTGAGGGGCTGTAAGGGGTGTATGTGTGATGTGTGTGTGCTTGGTAGAGTGAAATGTTGCTGATGAGGTAAATCAGGTATCTTTAGAGCTGAGCCATGCAGCATTGTCTTTGTCTGGAGACCACGGACTGAGGGCGGGGAGGAGAGGGGAGGGAGGGGGCGTGTTTCCTCAAGGTCGTCCCCGCTTCGCTGCACTCGTTTTGCATATCGTGTGTGCACATTTGTAAGTGCCGGCATGTTCACTGCAAAAAGACGCCCAGTTTGGCACGATAGTTTATTAAATATTGATTCTTGAAAGATGGGTAAATGGAAAACAAATCTGCCACAGCTGGACTCAGTTTTCAACGCAAAATGACTTGTTTTTGATTGGAGGAATTTGACTTGTTTTTGCTTTGTTTCACTCATGATGGCACAAATGTGAGTGTTTTGACTGAATACGAGACTGAATGGATTTTTCTACGGTGTTGACAAGGAGGCCAACAAAAGAATCTGGTTGAACCACGTGCTTTTTTGTCTTAATGTCTGTTAAAGGCTACATGTTTGACCCTTTGTTGTACAGTGTAGCTTTAGTGTAATGGTCTTTTACAGTGCACATATTTCCTAAGGAAAAAAAAGACAGTGGTATACTGAGGTGAAGACCTTTGTAAGATGGATATTTTTGAAGTGCAGTGTCCTCAAGCAGTTTGACCTCCCACTGTATGTTGACCTGATTCAGACATGGACACTGCCAGACACAGCAGAGGGCAAAGATCCCTCCAACATTTCTTACCCGATCCAATTCAGGTTGGCTGGTGGATCGCACGCTGGTGACTGAGAACAGGAAAAAAATAGCTGACCTCTTTTTTACAAACTAGGTTAATGCTTTAATCACTCCTCTCCACTAGCACAGGTACTGTTGACGTTAAGATAAGCTCATCGAGCAGGGGAAAAGCCACGATGTTGGTTACAATTAGCTCACATAAACTCTTACAGTGTGAAAAGTCTGACTCTTAATAAGTCAGGAAAGACATTTCTTTATTTTACTGAAATTTCATTGCTGAAAAGGATGATTAAATATAGATCCCTCGTGTAGGTTGAACTATGAAGCATCCTTCCCTTAAGAGGATACTCTGTGAAATGGAGCAAGATTGGTGAATTATTTATATGCAGACTGGAAGATGCGAGTAATATTCATCGACTCAGGTTCTCTGTACGGGTTAACAGAGACACCTGCTGGAGAAAGAGGTACGATGCAGTTGTTTTTGGTGGTGATTCGGTGTAATTGGTGTAATGTGGATAATATGGCAACAGGACACACACAGAATGTGTTCAGTGTAACAGACATTGTGCTGAGTGATTAAATGTTACCTCATGATTTTAATGTTTTAATATCTTCCCAGAATAACTACCTGGTGTTCATGGCAGAGCTGTTCGGGTGGTTCGAGGTGGTCAAGCCGTCTTTTGTGAAACCAAGACTGCTGGAGGAAGAAGTAGGAAGTAGTGGTAAGTGTTAGACGTAATGGTGATCGTAGAGGTAAAGCAGAGTTATTAGGGGCAAGTAAAAAATAAAAGTATTACTTTGCTATACATTGTGAAGCCACAGTTTGATCAGTTGTCCCTATTGTGTCACCTCAGAGCCCTCATCCTTGTTGAAGAATATTTCAGCCATCCCCATCTCCAAGGCAACCAAGAGGAGCTTCATGGAAAGACCCCCAAGTCCTGAAAGACCGAGGTATGCTGGTCCAAATTATGGTCTTCAATGTGAAGCTCTGTAACGTAAATTTCATGTGATGCTGCTTGTTGGCGAGTAGTTTACAGCGGTTAATGAGCAGCTGGCAGGTGTGAATATGATTACGCCAAATAAGATCAGCTTGTAGAGCAACATCCTTATCTGGACTAATTCAGGACAGTGAAAATATACAGTATATTACAATGTCTAACATGTCAGTCATGTTCTCTGTCTCACTCTAGTTTACCCCTTCGACCCCAGCCTCGAAACTCAGGTGATTTTTATTTATTTATTTCCTCTTTTTTAATTGTAGGAGTAGGTATGAATATCAAAATATGATTACTTATAGTTACAACAACTTCTGTTTTGATTCTTACTTTGCTTTCTCGTGTCATCCAGGAGAGATCAAGAGGTCAGCCTCCATGTCCTTTGTCGACGGCAACCTCGGCACCTGGCCCAAAGAAAAAAGGTTGGTAATATTACTGTCCTGTTTATGTGCTGCTCATTTAAAATATCCAATCCTCATGAGATTTAATTATCCCATGGGGATTAAGAAAAGCCTATTGTGATGATGCCAAACCAGACTCTTTCCTCAAATAGAATTCAGAAATAGAAAAAACACAAATGTATCTGAAGATTTAATTATGTTTTTGTTTTTGTCTGTGAAGGTCTGGGCCTTATGGCGTGTCTTTTGACATCCCCTTTGACAAAGACGACTCTGCATCCACCGGTCTCTCCTCCACGCGTGGCATGGTCAGGTCCATCAGCACTGATGATGGTTCTGGTTTCAAGGTCCACCACCTGCCCCGTGGAATGAAGCGTAACCTGTCCTTCCAGCCGGTGAACGGTCAGAGTGTCGGCATTGAGGAGGAGGGCTGCCCAGACAGCCTGGCAGATATGGAGCCCGTCAAGCCAGCGTGCCCCAATGGACATGGAGCTGTCATGGCAACGCCTCCCTCCATGGAGGAAGCCCTTCAGATTATCCACAGCCCAAGTAGGCTCCCAGCAGAGGGGATAAACAACGGGTTCTTCCTGCACACTCAGGACCGCGGGGCTGGTGTTGGTGTCTTGGAGCCGGTGTCAGAGTCGGACTCCAAAGGGCTCCTGAGCAACACGGACACCGGCGAGGTGGACACCGGCATCCATATCCAAACAGAAGACATGCTGGATGAGGATTCCTCTCTGAAAGACTGCTCTGTGAACATGGACCTGGATATGGACACGCCGAGCCCCTGCCCCAGCAATCAGAGCAAATCCCCCTCAGGGTTGAGGATGACCAGTTTCGCTGAGCAGAAGAAGAAGAAGCATACTCCATCATTGCCAGACTCAGGGAGGTGCAGCAGCAGCTCCCTCAAGACAACTCCTGAGGGCTCTGAGCTCGGCCTCCCGTTATCTGTCTCCTGGGCCCCGACCCCTGAGCACAGCCCCATCCATCAACAAACCACACCACCCCTCACAGCTCAAGCGTCGCCCACACCTTTACAACTTCCGCCCAATGACCCCGCTCAGGTCATGGCTACGGAGATGGTACAGCTGAGGATGAGGCTGGAGGAGAAACGTAAAGCCATCGAAGCACAGAAGAAGAAAGTGGAGGCTGCTTTTACGAGGCATCGGCAAAAGATGGGCCACTCTGCGTTTCTCAATGTGGTCAAGAGAAAAGGAGACGGGGCTGCCAGTGGAGAGGAAGGAGGGAAGACAAGTCCCACCTTCAAATTCGGGAGGAGCAAGGCAGACACACCTGATGGGGCGGAGCAAAGCAGCACAGCCTCCTGTTGGACAAAGTCACCTGGCGCAGGAGAGGAAGGAGGTCAAAGCCACACTCAGATGACCGAGGTAGATCTCACCGAGTATACGCGCTCTATTGAGAAACTCAACCATTCACTAGCCTTCCTTCAGACTGAGATGCAGCGGCTGGCTCAGCAGCAGGAGGTGATCATGGCCATGAGGGAGCAACAACATCAGCAGGCGTGGGTAATCCCTCCTCCACATACAAACCCATCACCACAAAAACGAGCCGGAGCTGTAACTCGATCCTCGGGACCCTCCTCTCCTGCCGACTCCCCTCGCTCCACCCACCGCTCTCCAACCAGCATCAAACGCAAATCTGCCTCCTTTCACTCGCGTAATCCTCGCACGGCTCGACCCAACGAGCTAAAGCTGGCCCCTTACAATCGAGTCCTAACCGCCCCACAGTCTGTCGACAGCATCCCCAGGCTACGGCGATTTTCTCCCTGCCAGCCGTTGGCAAGTGCCTTCATTTACATGGGGGAGAAACTAGAAATCGCCAATCCCGAGACAGTAGCCTCAGACGAGGATAAAAACAAGGAGACAGAGTCGCTCCTTTCCCCAGAGAGGGAGATTGCCAGTATATGTGTAGCCAACTCACCGCCCAGCTCCCCCAACCTGCAGAACAAAAGAGACCCAACAGATTCAGTTCAGAAGCCGGTTCCAGATCTGAAACCCACCATAGAGTCCTCATTTCCTGAGGTTCTGGCCCACCCCGTGGTGGAGACCTTCACGGTGACGCCTACAGAGATTCCTCCCCAGCCAGAAGCTTCAGCTCCAGTCAAGAGCAGCTTGATTGAGGTTCCTCTGTCAGTGTTGAAGCCACTGGAGGATCTGACGCTCGATGACGGTTTGGAGATGCAGCAGGGCGACGTGGAAGGACCAGATCACGACCAGAAGATATCTCGTGGTTTCTTCTTCAAGGTAGGCTGTTGATTCAAAGAATCACCATATTTTGGAACACTTTTTCTTTACGTTATAAATGAAAATTGGTATTTGAACAAAGCACAAATGCGTAATGTACAAGAGCCAGTACACTCATCTATAGGGCTGCAACTAACTTATTGTTTCCTCGATTAATCGATTAGTTGTTTGGTCTATAAAATATCCAAAAATGGTGAAAACTGTTGATCAGTGTTTCCCAAAGCCCGATATAACATCCTCAAATGTCTTGTTTTGTCCCCAACTCAAAGATATTCAGTTTACTGTCATAGAGTAGTAAAGAAACCAGAACATATTCACATTTAAGAAGCTGGAATCAGAGACTTTTGACTTTTCTTTTAAAAATGACTGAAACCAATTAATCTCTTATCAAAACAGTTGGCGATTAATTTAATAGTTGACAACTAATCGGTTAATCGTTGCAGCTCTGCAGTCATTCAAGAGAGATGAGATGAGATAAGATAAGATAAGATGTACTTTATTTGTCCCCAATGGGAAATTTGCTTTGTACTCTGTACTGGAACTGAAGGGCGGAGTCAACAAGTAAGAACAAAGAACCGGCAATATAAATGATAAAAACCATGACATGCAGCGCCACTGGAAGCCTTCAAATGCAGTGGCGCAGTTGAACCTGAGGCAGCTATGTTTGTTTTCATCAGGAATCACTTTTGTTCCTAAGAGGAGATGATGAGCGGTTCAGGAAACATGTCAGCTGAGAAAAGCGTCATCTTCCCATTTCTGGGTTGCAAGATAGCCTGCTACTGTAGCTGCAGTCTGGGCTCTGATGTAGGTCATAAAACTGGGGCTGTTGTGAATAATTCACGCACAGCTGTGTAAATGTGGGGTTGGAGAAGGGTTGAATAGATGGTGGATGGGAGGGTGAACGCTGAGGGATGAGCAAAGGATGGCCACATGAAAATAAAACTCCAGATGAAACCAATCTGTACTGAAATTAGCAGCCTGGTGTACCTACTGTATGTTGGAAACAACTTAGTCCCATAATACAAAGAATATGGATAGAAATTGAATAATAACATAAAATTGCATTTTAAAGGAATGTACTCTTTCTTGCCCAGAAAACAAATCCTCTACTTCTTTGCCTCTGCCTGCCTTTTTCTGTCTTATTTAATTACACAAAAGAGAGCTGACCTTTTTGGTGAAATGATTTACTCAATAATCTGTGTCACACAGACACAGAAGGTCAGCTTTGCTTAATGAACAGCAGCTACAAAACAGAAACGTATAATACTCACTAAATGTTACTGGATGGGACTGACTTTGTTTCCTCCATGGCTCAGGCGGATGGAAAGGCAGAGGAGGACATGGCTCAGAAGAGGGCTGCACTGTTGGAGAAGAGGATGAGGAGGGAGAAGGAGAGCCAGCAGAGGAAGATGCAGCAGGAGGCTGAGTTGGACCAGAAGAAGGAGGAAGCTCGGTATGTGTTCACACATTTGGAAAATAAGTCACATTTTCAGAACAGTGCGGTATACTCTTTTCTTTAATCTGGCAAAAGTTAATTTGTATTATCCACCATTAGAGATATTGAACACTTATTCTAGTCTTTTCCACATTTTCTGACTTTTTATGTTTTCTTTTTGATGTTTTAAATCTTGAAACATATAAATTACTTTATGTATCTAAAGTAAAAGTAGTCATTCCAAAGTAAAACACAGTTAGGTCGTTTCATCCAGCGGTTCCCACCCCAGGGTTAGGGCTCCCTCCTAAGGGTCACCAGATAAATCTGAGGGGTCTTGAGATTTGGTAGAAAAGAAGTAAAAACAAAGTTCTTCATCACAAAGTTGTATTCTTCTTTTGTACTTTTCTCAAATCTTTGCTTTTGTGAAATATTGGATCATTTTACCTTTTTGAGCCTCAAATAGTAATTTGAATTAAAACATCAGAGACGTTAAGAGAGGGGAAATGTGTCTTCGGTGGAACTGCCATGGTTAAAATACAAAAACAATGCATACCACAGCTTTATTCTTTAACAGTTTATTGTATTTCATAAGCTGGTCGTATGTTTTTTATGTAAAATCTTATTCTGAAAAGTAACTAAAGCTGTTAAATGAATGTAGCGGAGTAAAAAGTGCAATATTTCCCCCTCTGAGATGGAGTGGAGTCAAAGTATAAAGTAGCATAAAATGGAAAAACTCAAGTAAAGTACACCAAATTTGTACTGAAGTACAGAACTTGATTATCTGTATTGAACAGAAAACTCTAACAGTATTTCTCTGACTTCCTCCCATCCCCTTGTTCTGTGTGTTCAGACTGAAAGCGGAGGAGGAGCGCATCAGGAAGGACGAAGACAAGGCCAGGAGGGAGTTCATCAAGCAGGAATATCTCAGGAGGAAGCAGCTGAAACTAATGGCGGACATGGATACCGTCATTAAACCACGGCCAGTTGGCGGGGCCAAGCAGAGGCGGGGACGTCCCAAGTCCATCCATCGCGACAGCATGGACTCCCCCAAAACCCCTGTCAGAGCTGCCACAGGTAACCATGGAGACGGCCCCCACTCAGAGAGGTCGTGGTCATCCCATCTGTCGTATCTGTGTCCTGCTGCCACTTTGCTTTGTGCCACTCGAGAATCACATTTTATCACATTTATTACACATCTCAAATCAATTATTCTTGTTTTACATTAAAAAAAATATCTAATTTGGTTAATTTAAGCTTTCAACTGAGATATTATTATTCTATTAACATTGGCAATGTTTCTGTGTGGTACCTAATGTCTAAAAAGTCAAAAATAATACATAAGAACTTTAAATTTGAGCTTGAAGATAATGATATAATGAAAGAGCAATGCAATACCAGTGTGTGTTTGCATGTGTTTTTATACGTCAATTAAATTAGGCCTCATATAATGTGTATTAATACATATTTATGCATGTATTATAGGATGTGTCCGTGTGACTTTGCTGTGTATTACTGGATGTTAGTTATTCATAACACCGTGGCTGTATTGCTCTGTGACAGGGTTTTGCACAAAACACAGTGGGCAGGCTGGTGTTGTTGTTGTTATTCATAGTGTCGTGTGTGTAACTGTGTTGTGCTGTGTCACATCTCGTCCGTCTCACATCCAGGTTCACGCCAACGTGTCTTTTCAGTCTCCAGCTTGTCCCTTGCTTCCCTCAACCTGGGAGACAGCGACAGTGTTCAGTCTGAGAAGAGATCGCCAAGGTGAGATGTTTTTTACAAGTCTATCTAAGTCTGATGTAACAATTCTTTTCAGGGTATTTTTCACCAGATTTCATACTTATGGAAACATAAAACTCATTCATTCAGGAATATAGCAGTGGAATATGTTTAGTAAAGCATGTTACATGTGAAAAACTGTGTGTATTCCTGCCAGTCAGTTGTTTGCTGTATGGTCAAAGATAGTTATAAAACCCATCATATCACTGTATAACCAGACAATACCGACACATTTTATCTGAAACCTGTAAATGTCGGAGAAACTTTGACTTTAGAGTGAATATTAAACCTGAATCTTTCTCTGTTCTTCATGTGCACGGTAATCTTTTCTGAACTTTCTTGTTATTATTAAAGCTCTGCAGACTAACTCCAGTTCTCAGGTCTAACATTTCTCCTGTATTCTTCTACCTTCCTTCTTTTAATACTTTCTTTCCTGCTGTTTCACACACATCAGAAGTGCTAGTTTAGCCTCTGGTGGTCTCTTCTACTTTCTGAGCTCTCCTAAACTGAGAAGGAGAAGGTTAGTTTCTGCTTGGCAGTTAACCCTTAAGTTAAGGTGCTTCTTCACGCTGCCCTGAGCCCAATCCTGCACTGAATCCCTGATCGAGCACTTCCAGGAAAAGCAACATATTTCCTTATGATTAACTTCACTTGTCGATTGCTCCACTTTAAGCAGCTCCGCCTCCACTAAACAATCACATGTCTTTTCCCACTTACTTTTCTGCTGTGCCTTTTTCACACCCGATGAAACATCAGAGTCAATGGTTTAGTTTTTTTCAGTCATTACATTTCTGTAGAACCCCCCCTGCATAAAGCATCCATCTTATCAAGTCATTTAGCCCTATATCGGGTCTTAAAATCTGTTAATTCGATTCAAGATATCAGTTTTTCTTGAAACATGTAAAGATGTTGTTACGGCTGCAGCCGGAAACCTCTTCGTTTATCTAATCTGCTCTGGTAGCATAGACATATATACATAGGTTTACATAGGTTTCCAGCTGCGGCTATAACAGATATATTTATTCCAAATTAGACTTTTATATCTTATTGGAAGACCAGGCCTTTTTGAGAAATTAAAGCAAAAATGACTTCTTAATGTGGGCGGTTTATTTTCACAAAAAAAGGTAAGTTTGGCTTTATGCTTTATGCATTATGACCCCAGTGGAATAAGCTAATCACTTATTCACATATAGAGGGGACACATAATGCAGCTGCAGTCCAGAAAAAGGAGCTAATAAATGCAAAGTGCTGCACTGTAATTGACTGACCCTTTTTTATTGACCTTGAATGCACCAGACTGCTTCACCTCACTGCACTCACTGCCTGTGCTTGCAAGCTCTGCTACTTTACTGTAAGGATGCACAACAGACACCCAAACCAAGCCCACACTCAAGCTGTGTGCTGGAAGTGTACACACAGTTTCCTCTACAGTAAAGGATAAATCTGTACGAACATGATGTAGACAGGGTGGGAAAATGACACTAGCCTAATACTGCTGTTTAGTAATGGCTGGAAGGATTTATCTTTGGAGATGTAGTAGTAGTACAGTAGTTTCCTGCCCTGCCTATATATATGTACACTTTGCTAAGTGTTCAGGAGCAGCACCCATGCAGAAAGTAATCTAATACTCTGCATGTATATCTGCATCTGTGTGTGTTCTAGGCCAGATTCTGCAGATGGCTTCCTGTCCCCGAGTCGCTCTAGCAGCAGGAATGGAGAAAAGGACTGGGAATGTGCATCCACGACCTCCTCTGTTACATCCAACACTGAGTACACTGGTAGGACAACTTCGGACGCATCTTCTATAGCATGGGTTGTCAATGCAAATGTTGAAACTAACTGACTACAGTTTAAACAGTTTGGAGAATAAACATGATTTTAAGACATAAAGGTAAATGGTAACATGATCTAATGTTATGGAATAACATCATAAACATAGTTATCTATTTCTGAGTCTTGTGTGTTTTTGTATCCAACGCAGCTCTTTTCTTTAATATAACTGGAGTAGTTGCCATGACAACAGTCTCATCCTGATGTTCTCTCCTCTGTTCTCATTCAGGACCAAAGCTATACAAGGAGCCCAGTGCCAAATCCAACAAGCACATCATCCAGAACGCTCTGGCCCACTGCTGCATGGCAGGCAAGGTCAATGAGGGGCAAAAGAACAAGATCCTGGAGGTAACGGCATGGAGCTTTTAATACATTGTTCTATATATCATTCCCAGGGCGTTGGACTCTTTGTCACGGCTGACGGCATTCGATACCACCGTGTCGCACCGGGCTTTCCATTAACTACAATGTAAACCCATCCGTGGCAACAGTAAACGCACAGGGAATGTGCTGTGGTGACGTAGTGTAAAGAGCGATAGAGACACACAGGGCGGAAGTTTGATGGGTCCAACAAACACAAGGCTTTCATCCAGGAGACCGCTGTTCGTGTTCTATGCATCAAGTTTCACTTTCACTTTACAATCAGTTGTTCGTTCGTGTCCCGTGTTCACGTGTCCCGTGTTCACACTGTACAAACGTAGTCATTTTAAGCTCAACCATGTCGTTTTTTTTCTAAACATAACTTAAGTGGTTTTGTTTCCTAATCCTAAACAAGTGTTAATGTTTAATTCACAACATTAAGCTTGTGTTTACTGCGAGCGAAAGGTGTGTCTGATTCAAAATAAAGGCCTGGTTCTCAGATATTGAGGTAAATAAAGTGAACCATGTGAGAATTTACAGTTAAAGGGATTTAATTCCCTTCCATCACAGTGATTATTGAGGCCATGTTCCACCAATGGGAACTATATGTACAATTAAGGGTTTGCTTTGTTACAAAAAGGGCTAGTCAAAGAATAATAAATATAATTTTAATTGCAGAGAAGAAGGGCAGAAAAATCATTTTAGCATTTAAGCCAATCTAAATCAAAGGGCAAAGATGCTTTTAAATAACCAAAATGATGCTTGTGAGAGTCAAATATCACCAAAACCTTTGCTTTCCTTCAGCATACATGACCTTCAGGCTGTATCTAATGAGCTTTTCTCCCCTGACCTTAACAGGAAATGGAGAAATCAGAGGCCAACAACTTCTTGGTTTTGTTCCGAGATGGCGGCTGCCAGTTCCGCTCCCTCTACACTTACTGCCCCGAGACGGAGGAGATCAACAAGCTGACGGGCATCGGCCCCAAGAGCATCACGCGCAAGATGATCGACGGCCTCTACAAGTACAACTCGGACAAGAAGCAGTTCAGTCAGATACCAGCCAAGACCATGTCAGCCAGCGTGGACGCGGTGACGATCCACAGCCACCTCTGGCAGACCAAGAAGCCAGCCACCCCTAAAAAAGTAGTGCCTGCCCAGTCCTAATGGAACTTTATACCCCAAACATCACCATTCAAATGGAACATACTCATTTCAATTTGCACTTCACTGTACATATCCATGAAGATTCAAGCACCTGCAATGCCAGTTAGATGAATGCATATTTGTCTTATTTTTATTTTTATGTTTGTTCGTTTTTTCCTCTCATTGCATTCCTGTCCTCATTTTTCCTCCTTAATCCAGACTGGACATGATAGGACTCAAAGATTATGAACAACTGGAATGTATGCCACTGTTGAAGAATGATGTAAATGCTTATCACGTCTGTGTTTTTAGAGATCGTCATGTTTGAGTCAAATTACGAAGGCATGTGTGAGTGTTGTTTTTGTCTCCTATGTGCCAAACGTCAAAAAAAGAGACAGTATGAATGCTCGGACATTTTACTGAAGCACTGAATGTTTTTAATTCATGTACAGATTGATTTTTGTTCCCATTATCCTGTTGGCGTGTGGCCTTATGCGCGTTTTGTTTTAGCGTGTGAGTGCAATGAGGCGATTGTAAAACAGCGTATACAGAGGCGTTTTGTTTTTGTAATTGGAAGAACACTTTTTTTCTTCATCTCTGTGGGTAGAACAGTTTGTATATTAAGGTACGTAAAACTACAAAAGGGCCAAAAAACGAATTGCATACAGCTAGCGTTAGTCACACGGTACATGTGTGTTCAGCTCAACAAAGCAAAGCGGTTTCAGCTTTTTCAGAACCCTTTTTGAGAAAGTGATTTTAAAGAATGCAGGACGTTACTGTAGATCACTGGTTCTCAACCTGTGGGTCGGGACACCTGCAGACGATTTGAGCTATAATGTGTGGAAAAAATATATTCCTAATATACAAATATGCTGTCATGTTTGTAATTGTTGTGTTAAATCCCTTTTTGTCATAATTTTGCAGAAGTAGTTGCAACCTCAAGACATACTCCGAGGAGTAAAATTGACGGACAGTGAAAATAAAAATCAACTCTAAGTTAACTATCTGGTTTGTTTTCACTTGGGGTTTACAAGGTCAGCCAAAAAGGGTTGAGAACCAGTGTTGTAAATCACTCTGCTGCTGGTTCACAGCAGATATGTAAACAAATAAAACAGTATTATTTTATTGTTATTGTTAAATGCTGCCTACAGCACCATGTAGGATCTTTACATTATTAACATAATGTATGATTACACTCTCACCCACTGGTATCAGTAATATGAATTCCAAGACATAGACACCTAAGAAGTATTTCTCTTTATATCAATATCAGGATTTCTTGACAGTATTAAAGGACCAGTGTGTAGGATTCAGGGGGATCTATTGGTAGAAATGTAATATAATATTTATAACTATGTTTTCATTAGTTTATAATCATCTGAAACTAAGAATTGTTGTTTTCGTCAGCTTAGAATGAGCCCTTCATATCTACATAGGAATCTGCCATGTTTCTACAGTAGCCCAGAATGGACAAACCAAACACTGGCTCTAGAGAGAGCATTTTGCATTCTTACATTACCCGAAAGACACCGTAGTTCTCCAACATTCTTGTGAAACCGCGGTAACATGAGCCACCAAGTGCAAAACTGGCTATGCCAGCAGAGGTCTAAATTTCGTTGCTCTCTAAAGTAGGCGAGGCGAAGATCCTGAAAGATACTACGGCGTTAGCTCGGTTTTGCACTCACATTACTGCAGTCTTGGAGAGCGGAGGGGTGAGAAGAGGGGTATTCAGTTGGTTGCAATCTGCAACCACACCACTAGATGTTGCCAAATCCTACACACTGTCCCTTTAAATTCTTCAGATTCACACTTAGCTTACTTATCTTAAAAAGTCTGCACTTATGATACTCTAAGGCACTTTTGGTAAAAGCATCCACCGAACACCAAATGTAGTAAACATAGTGCATATACAACGTTTAGATTGCTGATTAGTTAAAAATCAACCGCTCTGTTATTTTAAAAAGCCAGTAAGTATTGCCTGATTCATTCAAATGGCCACACTGTTACTATGGCGTCATTTTCAACACGTCTGTTGCTCTTACATAACACAAATGTGTGTTGACCCAAACTAAGTATTATGTGCAGCATATTGTCTGTTGCCTATAGATGTAACGTCCTAAACAGGCCAGAAATATTGTAATTTTGTTAGATTTCTTTTATTTGTTTCTAATATTAGGAGAATGAATTTCACAAAATAATGCAAGGCAGAGTAGGGCAGATCCTTGTTACGGGTAGAAACTCGCCACCGAGTTTCATTGGTGTCAGTATCATGTTCCTTTTGCCACCGAATGTCAAATCAACACCATTTGCAGGTACGGTTTCGAACAAACATACATCTGCCAACATGTTGTTTTCAACTGGAGGGATATTTATGACCTAAAGAGAGCATGTACATGTCTTTGAAAATGTAATCTATGACGGAGTGTTTCTTTGTCTTTTGGAAGGATTTGTCCACAGAAGCTCTGTCCACCTGCTTATGGCTGTTTAAGGCCAAGGTAAATGGTTATTTAAACTGTAACGATATTGTACAGTGTGTTCATGTGAGCTCATACCTATTCACTATGATGACTTTGTTTTGTTTGTCAGACGCTGTGCTGTCATTCCACATATTGCTGAACATGTAGTTTCATTTTTTTTTCTTTTTTGGCATTCAATAAAACTAAGCATGGCCTCAGCAATCATGTGGTGTTAATTGTTAATTTCTATTGATTAATAGAAATGATTAGAATATTTACAGATATATTCTTCTGGTTTGTTATTTATTTTACAGTATCAAATTCAAGACATTTCTTTGTTTAACCTCAGTCTCCTCATTGAGCTGTTGAAAATTGTGAGACATCAATCTTACAATACATAGATGTGTGTCATCCAAATGCAAATTGAAAATAATCCTGAGAAAAGAGTGGGCCTTGGGGCACACCTCAGCTGTTTGGTAGAGCAGGAGATGAAGTTACCTAATGTAACATATAAAGGTCCCAAAGGTATATTTTAAACATGTTAATGGCCAAGCCAGCTATTCCAAGGTACAGTTCTTCATAATATGGCGCTGTACTAAGGTCAATAAGGTCATAAGTGACTAATATAAGAATGACTTAGATAGTCTGTGGCGCAATGCATTATGGGTGAAATAACACACTTTACAGAGGAGAAAAAATGGCGGATGCAACAGCAGCAGCGACACCACACCAAGTATGGGAGGAAATAACATAAGGTAACGTAAACAGCCTAAATTCAACGGTTGTTAGAACCGCTAAAGATGTTCAACACAATTCAAGAATATCAAGGAAAACTTTATTATCCCCTAGGGGCATTTTGTTGTACAGTCAGCAGTACCACACAGTCATCAAACAAAAACAATAAACACAATAAATAGCCTATTAAAGGCAATAAATACAAAAGTTTACAACATACGACATTACAGGGCATTGTTTAGGAAACCAATGGCAGTCGGAACAAAAGAATTTCTGAGCCTATTGGTCCTAAGTTTAGGCAAACTGTATCTGCGGCCTGACGGGAGCAACCTGAACTCAAAGGACGGGGGATGACTAGGACTGACTGAACCTTCTTCAAGGTCCTTCTTTGGAATAGAATATGCTACAAGAATCCAAACGAATCAAAACAAAAACCCAAGGAATCCATCGGTACCAACCATCATGTCATACTAGCTTGTCACAAAGGAGGCTGAATAACGCTCCAAACTCGCACTAAATTTTGGCGAGGAAAAACTGTCATGGCCATTTTCAAAGGGGTCCCTTGACCTCTGACCTCCAGATATGTGAATGTAAATAGGTTCTCTGGGTACCCACGAGTCTCCCCTTTACAGACATGCCCACTTTATGATAATCACATGCAGTTTGGGGCAAGTCATAGTCAAGTCAGAACACTGACACACTAACAGCTGTTGTTGCCTGTTGGGCTGCAGTTTGCTATGTTATGATTTGAGCATATGTTATGTTTTATGCCAAAGTCATATTTGTCAATTGTCAAATACTCAACTTTCAACCAACTCACTGCATTCATTTCACAGCTAGTTACTAATAAACATAATATAAGCTCATAAAATAGGCTACAATTAAAGATTAAACCGGTGGTGGGCATTGCCAACCTTTCTGGATTGTGACCCTTTACAAAAAAGCAGTGGGATTACTGGTCACATGTCAGATGTCGTTGAGTTGTTAGCACTTCCACAGAATGATTTCCCATTCTGAGATTGTGTAATTTATATTACTGTTAAGTTTTATAGACAGGCATTAATATAGCAGAAAACAATGTTTGCAATGTAAAGATATAGGCTAGTAGAGTAATGGCTACCTGAGCAGAGAATGAAGTCCCACTCCCTCTGTGTGCAGCTTCTCTGCGCTTTGTTTTCGCAACCAGGATGGCTGCGCAAACATTTAAGTGCATGTGAGTCTCTCTGTTGTGAGGACGTGTCTAGATTATCATTGTTTTGTGTTGTTAATTGATTTCCAATTAAAAAAGAAATATATACATTTGCATAAAGCAAACATATTTGCCCACTCATGTTGATTATTAAATACTTTACAAATCTCCATTTAAGGTCCATTTTGAACTGATAAAAAAAACAATGTGCGATAATTTGTGATTATTCATGATTAATGAAGGATAATCATGCGATTAATTGCGATTAAATATTTGAATCTATTGACAGCCCTAGTATTGATATTGAAAACGGGGCGTAGTTCCCCTTTAATTCCCCTTTAAAGTGTTTTTTTTATCTGGCTGGTGTTGTAGGTGTGACCACATGGATGTAGGGGTGTGACCCAAAGACTGTGGCGTCATCACGACAGTCGATTGGTGGTTTGCGGCTATACGTCCGCATGGTAACCGCGAGCTGTGTACAAGAGAAGAGGGCAACAGGGAGACGCTTTCTGGAGACGCTGACTGGGATTTCAACACAAAAACACCCATCTCCCTGCCCTCTCTACCTCGCATAGGTGCTGTGTTTGCTGTTACATTGTGGAGACTGCAGCAGACGGACTGCAGCGGCTTTAATGCGGCGTGTTGTTGGCGCAGACTGACAGGTGAGAGGAGTTAAAGGTACTGATTGTGTATCCGTGCGCGACATCCTGCAGGAATCATATTGTTATATAGCTTCTGTTGTTTTTGCATGCACTGAACCAGTCGTGTGTGTGCTGTGTGCTGTCATGCTCAAGTAAACAAGGTGTGTCTGAGCGCAGATATAAAGTGTTAAAGCTGTCGGGTTTTGGGCCGCAGACCTGCTGCCACATCCTCCAGCATCCAGCATCCAGGACCAGAGCTGGATGGTGTCTCTGTGTGTGCAGGATGGAGGGGAGAACAGGGCGGTGCTCTGCCTCCAGCTCTCAGACACCCAGAGGCTCCACTCTCTCTCACACTGTTACTGCACTACAGTGTGCAGAGTGGATCATGCATAATGAAGATCCCTTTGTATAAAGCAGGGGTCAGCAACCTTTACTGTCAAAAGACACATTTCAGGCAAAAAATGAAATAAAAAATCTGTCTGGAGCTGCAAAACATTTGATCATTGTGATGAAGGCAACACAGTTTATAATCTAAGTATATAGAATATAAATCTAACGCAGTGGGGGCCCTAGTGCAAATGTACTCTGGAGTATTAGGGCCACATTGAGGGAAAAAACATCTGAGATTTACAGAATAAACAAGAATAAAGTCGTAATGTTACAAGAATAAGAGGTACATTTTATGTGTGGAAATTTTCTAGGGATGCATCGATTTGACTTTTTTAATCCCGATACAGAGAGCGATACCTGGGCTTTGAGTATCGGCCGATACTGAGTTCCGATCCGATACCGGTGTTTAATTAATAAGCTGTGTGCCTCACTGTGTGGAAGTGACAGTGATCATTCTTTTATGTGTAAGACAACATCAGGCCTGACTTAAACATCGCTTTCCTAACTTTGCAAAACAACATGTAACAAATAAACACAAAGATATACGTTTAATGAATTGGTATTTATTATTAAAATAATAAATCATGCACCAACATCTGCAGAGAAATCTTCAAAATGAACAGGAATTACAATTCAGGTGTAAACCTTTTTATTGCAGCAACAAATTGGTCAACATTTCCAATTCCAAATTCCAGTATATAATGTACAGTATATAGTATAGAAACATAGAATTTAATTTAATAGATTGGCCCCATTGGCACCGATACCCGATCCGGCTATTTGCGTCAGTATCGGCACCGGTATCGGTGCATCCCTCGAATTTTCTTTTGATTTTGATGAGCAATCACAGTGTAACAATGTTAACAAATAAACCAGACAATTCACAGGCAATTTAGTGAAATACCCGTCAGTTGTGGTCTTGAAATAAAATCCTTTGTCTGAGACCGAGACAAGACCAAGTAAAAATGTGCTCGATTCCGAGACGAGACCGAGAGCTTCAAAAAATGGTCTTGAGACCATCTCGACGTCAATATAAATATCAGAAAATTAGCTATTGTTGGGCAACAAATGACTTACCTATCATGTTTCTTAAATCCAATAACAAGCTTATGTTTCTCCCTTTAACACACTGTGTCAACAGAGCATCGAAAAAAAACTTCAACAACAACATTCCTGTGATTTGAAAATGACTATGAGAGTTACTCAGAAACTAAATACAAACAAACTCTTTGTTTGTTTTTGGGTGTATCATGAAGTCATTTGGAAATAGGCAGCTTTCCCCTTAAGTTGTGGATATGTACGGCCATTATAATATGAAACTCTTATGAACCATAAGCATAAACATTCTTTTTTGATGCAGCTTTGTCAACAACTCATCCTCCCTCTGTCTGTATTGCAGCCAGCTATAAGCTGCCACCACAGATCTGTAACCATGACGGCAGAGGAGACAATCGGCATCAAGGAGGCAGAGGTGATCAAGGTGATACTGGACTTCCTGAACTCCAGGAAGCTGCACATCAGCATGCTGGCCTTAGAGAAGGAGAGCGGCGTCATTAATGGACTCTACTCTGATGACATGCTCTTCCTCAGGTATGACGGTACAGCAGAGTCATGTGGCAGATAAGGGAAGCCCATAGAGTTTTACAGACATTTGTAGCAGGCGGTGC
>CAKAOH010040664.1:17223-78552 GCA_916701665.1 Sebastiscus tertius | reverse complement strand
GAGCAGCCTCCAAAGTTAATGGGACCATCAGGGTTTTGTTGAGCCCATCTTATTTCAACTTTCCTATCACACTGTTCAGCCAAGTGTCTTGCTCTCCGAGAAGCTTTTAAGATCTCCTCTGGCTCTAAAGGCTATAAATATCTCCCTGCTTTGTTTATTTTTATAAAAGGTGTGCACACCCGTTGTTGCTTGGATCAAGGCTTTTTAATATAGTTGTCAAAAGAGGTAGCGTCAGGTTACATTTCCTAATGGTTATTAGAAGATCGCAGTTTGAAGTGTCATCTGAAGGTAGGAGTGGCTGTGGAAGTGAAGCCAAGAAACAGTGTAACTGGTTTATAAGACAGACACGTTACAGGATTGAATCAGACAGATCTGTAAAACCTATAAAAGTCTTAGTCACCCACTAACACTCTATCCCATCTCCCATTATTTTACCTTTGCTCCGTTGTTTTTCCCCTCTCTGTTTGTCCAAAGCTTGACTTTAGCTTGTCAGGGTCTAGAGGACAAGGCAGCCGTTTCCTTGTTAACAAAACAACATGCTCGACTCAGTCTGCAGAGCCCTGAAGCCCCATCCTAACTCTCAGCAAGAAAGTGATTTAAGTGTATATGTTTTAAAATGTTTAGGGATGCACAATATGGACTTTTTCCAGCCAATAGGATAACTGATTATTACCTGCTTCTCATGGACTGGGTGTTTTTTTCCTGTGAACCAGATCGTACACAACCAATTTGGTTTTGATTTATCGGCTATAATTTAATTATCGGAATAAGAAATAATAATATAAATCTGTTTTTTATTTCTCTATTTATCTGTCAATCGATTCAAATATTTAATCGCAAATTAATCACACATTTTTTATATGTTCAAAATGTACCTTAAAAGCAGATTTGTCAAGTATTTAATACTCTTATCAACGTGGGAGTGGGTAACTATGCTTGCTTTATACAAATGTATGTATATATTTATTACTGGAAATCAATTAATAACACAAAACAATGACAGATATTGTCCAGAAACCCTCACAGGTACTGCATTTAGCATAAAAATATGCTCAAACCATAACATGGAAAACTGCAGCCCAACAGGCAACAACGGCTGTCAGTGTGTCAGTGTGCTGACTTGACTATGACTTGCCCCAAACTGCATGTGATTATCATAAAGTGGACATGTCTGTAAAGGGGAGACTCGTGGGTACCCATAGAACCCATTTTCATTCACATATCTTGAGGTCAGAGGTCAAGGGACCTCTTTGAAAATGGCCATGCCAGTTTTTTCCTCACCAAAATTTAGCGCAAGTTTGGGGCGTTGATTAACCTCCTTCCCGACAAGCTAGTATGACATATGATTTATGTTTTCTAGTGTCATATGATGCCAGTATCTTCACTCTAGCTTTAAAACTGAGTCTGCTACAACCTCCGAAAAATCGCGTTAATGCGTTAAATAATTTAGCGGTGTTTTTGTGACAAATTTGTGTTAATGCGTTATTATGGCGTTAACTTTGACAGCCCTAATCAATATATATCGTAAATCTCTAAAAGTTAATCAGTTAATGGATACATGGTGTTAGGTGGTGTTCACTGGGTACAGCTCTCTTGCTAACAACATCTTTCTTTATGCCTGCTGGCATTAAAAATGTAACCTTAAATATGGCTAATGTCAACGTAAGCATGACTGGAACTAATGTCAGTGCAGGCTAACAAAAATAAAATCATTTTCTACACAGCCTTAATTCCCCTTTTTAAACTCTCTAGGCTTCCTGTCATCTGAGGCCCCGTTCTAATACTCCAAACAGATCCTCCTCTCTCACACCTTCCTTCCTTCCTTCTTCTTCTCTCCTTCCTTCCATCCCCTGATCAGAATTGGAGTTGATGGGTGAAAGCAGTGTTGCAGAAAGCCCTCCAGCGTCAGCATCCATTCACATCAGATCACAGGCACTAGGAGAGAGGAGAGAAGGGAGGAGAGGAGGAGTTGAGACAGACTGGGTCTCAGCCAGAGAGCAGTGAGTCAGTCTGTGGGCAGGAGTGTGGGGACGCAGGGAGCGCAAAAAAGAAATCCTGCCGAGTCATTCTGGCGTAGGATGCTCTCGTCACCTCCTGGCCTCGCAGGAATGCACTGCAGATGTGGAAGCTATCGTCAATGCAGGGTGATATGATGGGAGATAATAAGAAAGGGGGAGCCGGGGTCACCACACACACACAAACAACACAAATGAGATCTGATCCGAGACCTCTACTTTTACTTGTTTTTTAGATGATTTTGTTTGTTTTGTATTGTTGATATATTCGACTCTCTCTTTCAGTCTCTGCCTCTGGAAGCTGATCAGAGTCACTTACAGTAATATTGGAATTTAAATAGCCTGAATCTCATGTTTGATCTCAGCAGGAGTCGCAGCCTGTCTTGGAAGTATTTTTGAAAAAAAGACACTAAAACCTTAAAATATCTACTTAGTAGTTTGTCGACATCGGTAGTGCCTCAATTAAATGACTCAAAATACTTGAGAAATTAAATTAATTCAGCCGATTTAGCGTTTACTCGGAGATATTTGACTGATTAAGGTTGCTGCTGGGCAGAACGTGTTCTTCCTTTCTCCTTTTTTTTTCTCCAACTTAACCTTCTCACTGTGCAAATGCACGTTAAGAAAACTGTGAAGGTGAATTCCTTCAGCGTTGTTTTAATTACGAGTCCCAGGCTTGGATTGATTTTCACAGGTGCTTTGTGTCTGTATAGAGAGAGAGAGTGTGAATGTGTTTTTAGAGACAATCTGTCCGTGTGTCCGTGTGTGTGTGTGTGTGTGTGTGTGTGTACGCAGTCTGTTATCAGATTAGATTCTTCTTAATTGAGACCCTGTGGATAGATTGGGGTCTCTGGCCTCTCAGATTAGAACCTGCTCCTCCATCCGGTCTGGATCTTTGCCAAATGTACTGTATACTGTATGACGTCTATCTGATTTGTGTTTTCTTATTTAGACAGTATTGGGACATTTCTCACAACGTCTACAGGCTATTCAACACTTTATTAACTCTTTTTTGTTGTTGTTTTTTCTGCATCGTCATTGTCTGAATCACCAATTCCAAACAATGCCGAAAGGATATCTGTACTTTCAATAAATCTAAAACTCCTTGGTGTTCTGACAAGAATATCGGTCAGATAATATAACAGGAGGATTAACAGATTACTTAAAGATACTATTGATGACATTCAGCCACTAGATGTCGCATTCTCCCTCGCCCGTTCCATTGCATTTACGTCACAACAAGTGGTTGCCGGGCCCTTACTGTCAATCTCAGCCATTTATCTTGTTTTTTCCACACCAACTGATGACCGCGAGATACCACTCGATACCAACGTCGTTATACTATTGAGTCACAAGCCTTGTTAGATGTGGGAACCAAATGTCAGATATCTTCCACAGAGTTAAACAAAACATTCATTTTTGGATTTTAAAAATGATTGACCCACAATCACAATATTGTTTTTTCTGGAAAACTCATACTTTTATTCAGCACCTTTCTACAGGCTCTGTGGATGTATTATTTTTAAAAAAAATATCTGATTACATAAGCTATCAATAAGACCTTTAAGCAATAGCTCACGACAGGCCGTGGTATGTTGTGATTATGTCACAGCTAAGGGGCGTTGTTCGTTCGGCCTGATGCAAAGCCAAGTATGGCAATATGAAAGTTATAGACACATTCCAATTGAAATAGTTTTGTATTAATAAATAATAATGTTCACAATAAGATAGGCCCTCCTGTCTGCAGATACAGAGGCAGTTGCTAGAACGGTGCTCGCTATGGAACGTACACTAGCAGCTAGCATATTTCTTTCATTATATTGATTTCATTATGTTGCTCTTTATTTACATTATTATATGTCACCATTTGTTGTGCAACCACTAAAAAACTGTCCAGCGTCAGTAGGATGACTTTGAACATTGCTTGTACTCGGCGGCTTGCCCTTTTTTTTGTTAGGTGGAGGTGTGTTGCTCGGCGTGGCGAGGATGCTGCTCCACTTTCTCTGGTCCCCAAGTATTCGGGTGCCAATCCACCTACGGCCATAATCTCTCTCGTGTCAAAACCCGCATCAGATAGTTTCTGAATCATGGTGCTCCGGAGGCAGTGGTTTGTGTATTTCTGCTGCATTCCTGCTTGCTTGCATATTCTGGGCACCGTCGTCAAACGTCCTCTTTACGTATCGCTGCATGTCGTTTAGCAGGTAGATCAGATTGCTTGATTTGAGCCACCTGTTTTATGATACACAATACATGACAAGTATTATATGTCCTCATTCTCTTTCTGTCAGCATCTTCCCCTTCCATTTTTGTGCACACCAGCACGATTGTTTCAGAAATATGTTTGGCTGCATTTTATTTTTGCATAATATTAAAACTCACTCTCACTGTTCTATTATGAGTCCTATTACTGCAGCAATGACATTCTCATTACTAGAACCAAATCATATCCTTTCGTACCACATTATTGTCTACTAGTCAGCCATTCAGCAGTTAGCGGTCAGTGCTTTGCTCAAGGGCAGTTTAATAAAAATGGTTCAGAAAAAGGAAAGTATCGCGAAATCAAGGCAGTTTAGATCAAAGTATTGGAGCTGGCGTCTTTCTAATGACGGGCAGGCACAGATGACTCCATTTGTAGCAATAATCCTCTTTGATAGGAACATCACATAAAGCCATGCATTACAAATGAGTATCCCCCCTCTCATTTGCAGTGAACCGTGCTCTCGTACGTCTAGCCCACAGTGCAGTTAGTCTCAGGGTTGTGTGTGGCAGGCGTCTGTCATTTCTGAGGCAATGTGTTTGGCCCCGAGCCTGCAAGCTGGCAGCTGCCTTTGTGTGTCGTGACCACTTGAAGCTGGAGATTTCACCAGGAGACTCGTGCCGTGCGTGCACGACAAGTGTGAACACAATGACTCGCACACAAGTACGCTTGCACGAGCAATTGGGCGCGTGCAAACACACACACACACACACACACACACACACACACACACACACGCACACAGAGAAATGGACACTTCTAAACTGCAAGCAAATTTGTATAATTATGCTTCCTGACACTGCCTCTCAGTTGGCCTCTCATACTGGCTCTCAGAACACTTCATCTGTTGGCTTGGATGTGCGCACACACACAGATCAAACATATTTATATACAACATACATTTATATTCAGTACATATGTAATTACATGGATTCCTATCAGTGGCTGTGGAGCATGCACATCTGCAAATATACACAAACACAAGTGTGTACAAGCACATGAATTAGGAGACAAATAGACATTCATGCACATAGTGTTTATAAAATCATAACCCTGAAGACCCAATCCAGCCCTCATATGCATAAATGAGGCACATTTTGTTTGTGCAGATGGAGAAGGACACTAAATCCAGTGGACAGTCTGCCTACTGGATATGAGGACGCCACAAGTTGTCATGAAAAGTCATGCAGCTCTTAGTCATCTCCTCTGTAGTGAGTCTGTATGAGTGTGTGCATCTCAATGATCAACCCTTCTTGTTGTAGTAGTAAGTCAGCTCGTGCATCGTGTGCATCAGGGGTGGAAATCACCAGAGGCCCTACGATACGATATTATCACGATACTAAAGTCGCAATACGGTCTTATCGCAATTTGAAACACAAGTATTGCGATAAGATATATTGCGATTTATTAGCTTTTTTGATGCAGTTTTCACTCAGTGTTCATCTCTGAGTTTTCATTCACATATCTTGAGGTCAGAGGGCAATGGACCCTTTTTGAAAATAGCCATGCCAGTTTTCCCCCGCCAAAATTTAGCAGAACTTTGGAGCGTTATTTAGCATTCTTCCTGACAAGCTAGTATGACATGATACCAATGGATTCCTTAGGTTTTCTAGTATATGATACCAGAATCTTCACTTTAACACTGAGCCTGATACAACCTCTGAAAACACAGAGACGCCTGCAGGCCGGGGGGATTGCTAAGAGGTTTTTCCCCCCACCTCTAATGTGCATAATGCAACAATTCGCATAATACAATTTGCGTAATTAGCATTCCTCCAAGGTGCATTCTGCAAAGCACATTGGTAGTGTATATACAGATATTTAGTAAGAGAAAGGATTGCAAGAAAAGTTGCTCTTAGTCAACTTGCCTGGTAAGATGAGACTTCAATGTGCAACTCTTACAGTGTTACTCTCATATTTGATTAAGCCGGACCATATTCCCGCTACGCGGAAATGTAGGTTAGTGTGTTTGAGTGTTGTTTTGTGAGTCTCTGTGCACATTTTGGACTGTGTGGATGAGATTTATGTCACGTAGCCTGATACCTCTCCTCCAAAAAATAATGAATATATTCATGTTTTGGAGCAGAGCATTGGGGCAGAGAGGGAAGGTGCGTATGTGTGTGTGTGTGTGTGTTGTAGTAGGAGCTTTTACACTCAATACAGCCCTGGAGCAACAGTGAGAGATAGTCTCAGAGAGAGAGAGAGAGAGAGAGAGAGAGAGGGAGAGGGAGATATTAAAACACATCGGAAAGACACTCAAAGTCACTGCAAGGACATGTTTAAACACATTCATGTTTTACCGTGTTGTTAAGTGTATGTACTGTATATCTATACTGTATAATGATATGTGTCTGTTTAACCCTTTATCCTACAAAATACATCCAAATATCGCTAACATCTTTTGCCAAATATGTTTAGGAGGAAACTTAATTGCGGCCCCGGATCACTTGCAACATTTTTTGTGTCACATTCTTACACTTTACTTGACTTTCACACCAGAGACTCAGAGACTCAGAGTTTGCGTCTCACATTTTGTTAGTTTTAGTCTACTAAAACATGTGGTTAAGGTCAGGGGGGAAGAAGAATCTTGCTCTTAACCATAAGAACGTTAATCATTTTAGTCGATAGGAGCGGATGTTGTCGGGAAAACAAATGAAATATGTTGACAGCGAAGGTTTTGCAGATACATTCAATTAAATTACGCCCTTGTTATGTTGATATTTACAATGGATATGTCAATAAAAATAATATATTTCCCTGCTTACATAGGAGACAGGGTTGTAATGTTATAGTTTGGAAAGAGTCATTGAAGCACAGAGTTTATTTTGATCTGTCCTGGGATGCTGCTCCTCCATGAGGCCTGGTCTTGAGTTTAATGCCTGTTGTATTAATTCATCTCTGACAGATACCATTTGATCGGATTATAAGAAGAGAAGACACTATTTTATCTCAAAGTAATATTTTCTTGACATCCTATATCTACTTAGAGCGTCTTTGACAGCAGATATTACATTCAGATATTGAACTTGTTGTGCGGAGTGATCCAATGAAGCTAATCTGTCACCAGCGCAGAGGAAATACTCCAGCGTGTCCTTCCTGTTGGATATAATGGATAAAGAAGAAAGTGCTGTCAAAAAAGAGATGGATACAACTTTATTTCTCTTCCTTCATGGGTGGTGTGTCCCAGCTGATGAGCCGGGGGCGTTTTTCTTTTAGATAGAGGTCCACAGGTGTAGCTCAGAGCGCCGTGCGGAATAATAAAGGATCGGCGGAGGAGCCGGACGACCTTGAAATATTAGAAAAGGCGGATTACCAAGGTTGTACGTTATTATTATTCCTCAGACGGATTGGAGGGTGAATTGAAGGATGGATGAAAGAACAAAAATGATGAAAAAGGGATGAGAAGATGAATGGATCGCCAGAGTTAAGGAGGGAGGGGTTTCTAACCTCTCATTAAACTTAAGTCTGATGGATGGATGAAAAGAGGAGATGGTGATGAAAACAGGAGCATTACGGGGTGCGTCTTTGCCCTCGTGTACCCTGTAGGTCTGGAGAGAAGGGGCCGACTCAAAAATCTCTTTGGTTTGCCACTCTCATCTCGACTGCTTCGACCTGATGGAGGGGTAAATAATCCTCTCAAAGTTTTGCATAATTCGTCGTCTCGTTATAATAGGACGTCGAGCGAAGCTTCCGTCTGTGTGTCTTCCTCCCTGGTCCCACCTGGTCCCCTTTTTGTCTTCCTTTTTCTCTGTTTAGTCTTCTAACTCTCCTTCTCCTTCTCTTCACAGAATAACTTTCTGCCACCTGCCCTTCCAGAGTAAATGGTTGTACATCGGCACAGAACGAGGGAACATCCACCTCGTCAACGTGGAGTCCTTCATGCTCTCAGGCTACGTCATCATGTGGAACAAAGCCATTGAACTGTGAGTGTTAACTGCCCACCTGTCACCCTCTGACGCCGCCTCCCACTCTTAAATGTTCCTTGCATTTGCTCTCTTCTTCCTCTTCTTCAAATGCTGCACACTTTAGCATGCTGCTGTATAGGTTTTTTTGAGCCATACGGAGTGGGGGGGGGTTCTCGTCCACAGTGAATCACTGATACGCTGATCGATACTTGAACTCTGTAGGAATCAAACTCATATCGCCAGCGCTGCAACATTGATCCCGGGGTCTATTGACTCGCATTGCAGCACTTAAGTGAGGTAAGGGATGCTGTGTAATCAGCATTTCACCTTTCAAAAGGTTATTGTAGCTTAAATGTAATGAGATAAGAAGGAATCATTAGTCAGTCTATCATTTCCGGGCAGAGTATCGGACTCCAGGTAGTGAGCGACCTGTCTCTTCGCTGTTTCAATGTATCTGTCAGTTTGACAGGCTCCATTTTGGTTCCCCGCTGTACAGACTTAAATTATTCACTGGAGCGTTTTGCTTCACGCTTTTCCCCCTCATCCCCTTCTGTGCATGTGTGTGTGTGTGTGTGTATGTGTGTGTGAGGGAGGGAGGGGGTGGAACAGGTGTCTGCCGAGATCAGTGTATGGTACACGCAGACGTCTCGTCTCGTCGACAGGGCTGCGGGGAAGAAAAGGCGAGAGCGAGTGGTGGGAGAGGAGGAGGAGGAGGGTGAGTGTATGACGGAGAGGAGACGGGAGCGGAATGGATGAGACAGGGCTTTGGCCCGGGGTAAAGGACATGCAGAGGAGGAGGAGTGATGGAGCAGAGGAATGGAGTGGTGACAGAGGGATAAATGCAGGTAGCAGAGGGCAGAGCAGAAGAGGAGTCGTGCAGATAAGTGAGGAGAGAGAGGTGGAAGGAAAAGGTTTCCAATTAAAGGAAAAAAGGACAGAAGAGGAAGGCAAGGAGTGATAATGATGAGATAGAGGGTAGATGTGGATGATAAGAGCGAGAGGTGGGTACAGGAGTTGTTCTCGACTAAAGGACAAGCAATAACTTCCACTTTTATTTGCTAGACTCCTCTTTTTTTCCTCTCACCTTTAAAACACCTTTTCTTCCTCCTCCCTTTGTTTATTCACCTAGATGTCAATGCATGTTCCCACTGGCCTCCACACATTATTTCAACACATCACCTCCATTCCAAAACTGCTTCTGTTGCCATGAAAAGTTCATACATGTCTAGAATGATAGAAATAGCTGCTTGATTGAAAATAAATATTTAATAAGAATAATAATGGACTTCATCTATGTAGTGCTTTTGACTAAAGCCTCTCATTCACCCGTTCTCAAACATACTTGGCATGTAACTGTGCTACAAGGGACTGGCTGTAACCATTGGGAGCAATTTGAGGCTGATAAGCGTCTTGGTGATGTGGATGGGAAGAGTCGGGGATCATACCCCAAACCCTGCGATTAGAGGATGACCACTCTCCACCCGCCGAACCTTAGCTGGCACATAAAAGTGTGATTTGAAAACATCCCCAAAGGAAAAATTGGTTTCTACCATTTCAGCTGTTAGGATCTGTACCTCCATGGTGTTTTATATGAACAATTTCTAAATCTTTGACATGTATAAAACAGACACAAAACCAAAACAAATGTCCTGATCCTGCAAATAGACACATTTGGAGTCAAGTGACATTTTCATTATTATTCAGAAAATCTAAAATTCTGTTTTAATCATATAGACTGTATATAAGAAGTGGACGTAGTCACCATGACCCATCACCCATTGGTTTATGGATTGCCGTTTTGAAGACTCGAGTTCGTCATTTTGGCCTTCGCCATCTTGGTTTTTGCTACCAGCCCTAAACGCCCTAAAGCATCCCCTGCTTTATGGTCTATTTTACTCTAAATAGGACCATCATTTACTAAATGAACATCATGCTGTATTGAAGAAGACTTGAAATTAGCGATTGAGACCATAAACAGAGGAGTCGCCCCCTGCTGGCTGTTAGAAAGAATGCAAGTTTAAGGCACTTCTGCATTGGCTTCACTTTTCAGACCCGGAGGTAGCCCACTGGTTTTATCATCTATTTTCTGGTTTGATGACAAATCCTTTTTGATTACATGAACCATATCCTCTAGTGGGACGTTGCTAAAAGGTAGATTAGTCCTTTCCAAAACACTGGAGTTTGTATGAGAATTAAATTGTATTCGAAATGGAACCTTATCCAACTTTAACATAAAACAAAAGGTCACACAGCTGTAATAGGAGCTTTAAAACTGCCTCAATATGCCTGTCTCCAAGCTGTAAACATTGCAGCAAACTCACTGTATTACTCCAAGATAATAATCTAAATTTGCATTTGTATTTGTAATAATACAATGACAAGTTCTTACACATTACAAGTGACATACAGTATATTATAGTTTGTAATATTCTTAAACTATATTGACCTGCATATGTACCGCTCACGTTCCTGCTCTTTCCTAATATCTCTTCCTCGCCCTCCTCCCAAACTAATTGCACTCATCATCAATACATCATCTAACTTAGTTTTGTTAAGCCACAACACTTTCTCCGACATGTTGTTGTTTCCATCCAAACTGTAGCACTGCACCATTAGTTTGAGGAAATGAGCTTTCCATAATCTTTTGGTTCAGGCCTCCATCACTCACACAGCCATTCTGTGGGATATCGTGTCTTGAAGATGGCGGCAGTGCCAGCAATCGATTCTGGGATTTGTTACAGATGCTCTCAGTTTGCATATCTGTTTGAGTGTCTGTGGTTTTTGCTTTGATGCAGATCAGAGAGGTGTGATGTGACTCTCTTGTTCTCTCTCCTTGTGTGTCCCTGCCAGCTGTGGGGTTGGTGGGGTAGCAGTCCAGGTACAAAAGCTTCTGTCCCATTGTTCTCTTCTGACGCTGTCATCAGAAGAACTTCATCTAAATTAACTGGAATTACTGTAGCGCTGTAAAGATGAGTGGAAAGGCTGAAAATGTATTGACAATTTTTTTTTTTTAAAGGTACAGTGTGTAACATTTCAGGGCATCTATGAGCAGAAATTGAATATAATATTGTTATAACTATGTTTTCATTAGGGTATAATCACCTGAATCTAAGAATTGTTGTGTTTTCGTTAGCTTAGAATGAGCCCTTCATATCTACATAGGGAGTGTGTCCTCTTCATGGAGCCGGTCACCATGTTGCTCCGCCATGTTTCTACAGTAGCCCAGAACGGACAAACCAAACACTGGCTCTAGAGAGAGCTTTTCGCATTTGCACCATAGTTCTCAGATGGTGCGAATGCGGATACGCTTGTGGAGTGCCGAGTGCAAAACCGCGGCACCGCCAGCCGCCGACTGACTTCCATTGCTCCCAAAGTAATGTTATTATGGTAAGAATGGCCTCTGAGCGAGGCGAACGGAGTTACCACGGTTTTGCACTCGGCAGCTCATGTTGCCGCAGTCTTGGAAAGGGAGGAGTGAGCGGAGGGGTAATCAGTTGGTTGCAATCTGCAACCACACCACTATATCCCGCAAAATTCTACACACTGTACCTTTAAATAGTTGATTAATTATGGCAAATCCCCACTTTTCTCTATTTTATATCATGATAATTTGACTGTCTTTATATTTTGAACTGTTAGTTGGACAATAAGCATTTGAAGATGTCACCTTGGCCTCTGGGAACCATATTTCAGTATCATTAGCTGTACACTGCTGTAAGAGTCGTCTACATTAGTTTACATTGTCATAACCCGGCCCCAATACATATACTGTACGTACTATTGAAATCATTATATAAAGATTGTATTTTAAACCCTCCCCGCTACACCTCTGTTGCATTGCGATTGCCTTAATGAGGCCAGGATATGGTGTGTACCGGGGTCATCCTCCCTTGGGCCTTTGCTATTTGGAGACGAGCTGCAGTAGCTGCGCCAGTGGCCCCAGGCCCGGTGTGTTTGTATGACTCACACCTCTGTTCCCAAGCTACTGTACTGGACAGACTATTAGACACACACACATCTTACAGTACATAATAACCAACTGCATGGCACTATAGTTCAGTCAGTGCTACAGGCGTTAAGGACATTACCATAAGGCCACATGTGAATCTGTGTTTGTTCACATGATGCATAATTTTATGTGTGTATGCAGGGATGTTTACATATTTGTACCTGGCAGTGTCTGATTTGATTCAGCTAGATGGTCAGTGGGTACAGAGAGCCGGGGCGAAGTGGGACAGGAGTGGTAAAATGTTAACAGCTTACTCTGACACATAGTTCACATGAACAAGTTGGCCGGAGGCTTCTTCTGTCCTCTTTTATTTCCTCCCACTCAGGACCCTGAAGCTACTGTAATTACTTGTTTGAATTTTCATGCTTCTACGTATGTTCCTTTGCACTGTGTTTTTATGCATATGTGAGGTCCTTAGCTGGTACAGCAGCAGTGCATTACCAGGGGCGCATCACAGCATCCAGCATCCAGCATCCAGGACCTCAGGCTGCAGGTGTAGGCCCGGCACAGTGACCTTCTTCCAACACCCCATGCACTTAGAGGTGGAAATTACAAATCACTTTGCGCATTCAAATCATTTTGTTCAGTACAGAACAACGATTTGTAGTCACTCATTGTGCAGTTTGCACATCAGTAAGCAATCATGTCATTATTCATAAGGTGCTGCTTCTGATCGTCTTCGCTTCAGTCTTGGATTCTAAATAAGTCCGTTGCTTGTTCGAACTGTTTCGCTCAGTTTAATCCAAAACTAAAGCTATAGAAGCAGTTGCAGGAGAGACAAAGTATACTGGAGCAACAACAAACTTTATTAGAGGACTAATGTTTCGACGCCAGGTGCGTCTTCATTAGAATCAAAAAAAGAAGCATGTTATACTTCCTCCTTCATCCTATATAAGCAGCGTTTATAAGTAAGTAGTT
Source organism: Sebastiscus tertius (assembly GCA_916701665.1). Taxonomy (NCBI): domain Eukaryota; kingdom Metazoa; phylum Chordata; class Actinopteri; order Perciformes; family Sebastidae; genus Sebastiscus; species Sebastiscus tertius. The sequence continues at coordinate 65,448 of CAKAOH010040664.1, read as the reverse complement.
CAGCAAACACTTAAAGGACTAATTTTACATTTTCTAGACATACGTTTATTTGCTTTCTTGCCAAGAGTTAGATGAGAAGATCAATACCACTCTCATATCTGTTCACTATTAACGCTAGGTACAGCCAGGATACACTTAGCTTAGCGTAGCATAGATGAAGCAGAGGAAAACAGCCAGCTTTGATCCGTCCACAGGTGAAAAAATCAGCCCAGCAGCACCTTTTAGTGCAGAGTTTACACTACACAATTTAAACTCTGATTTTCCACATGCTGGAAGCTTTTGGAGATCATTGACAAAAGCCCCAGATTAGAGGCAAATTGGCGCTCGCTCCTGTGAGCGATGATTGCTATGGATGAATTTTCAGATGCAATGCGTCGCAGACACCCGAGAGATATCAAGCGGGTTAAATATCTGGACCTGTCTGCGAGTCCAGACGTTCTTTTGACCGGAAATGACTGCAGCGAGGACCTAAAGCCAACGAGAGCGCAAGATACAGGACGAGGGAAATATCGGGGAGGAGGCGTAATCATTTATTAATTTATTTATTTACCTCCGATTGTATTTGCAGAGCAGACAATCCTCGCTGCCTGCGTCACCCCAACCATTCTCTCCTTCATATTCTTTACTTTTTCTTCCTTCAAATGGACAGACTTGGACATATGTTCCGTAGCTTAACTACCTTATGGGATGGTAATGATTGTTCCAGGTATTAGCAAACCCTCAAGCATTACCAAGGAAACAGAGTTATGGCTTGTAAAAAAAAACCGTAAGATTTTGATTGCAAAACGCATGAAAATATAAATTAATGGTTTTAATTTTATTTCTTTGGCAAGTTACCATGGCATAAGCGGGATAATCACCTTCGAGGTGTCCATAATCAGGAATTAATGGACGACGAGGAGGCCATATCCATTAATTCCTGATTATGGACACCTCGAAGGGCATTATCTCTTACTTAACTGACAGATAAGTGAATAAGCACATTTCCCAAATGATCTGCTTTAACTGCAACACATCACATTGTTTCTGTTGCTCTTGACGTCTTTCAGGAAGCTTTTAACCAGGAGGTTTCATTCTGTGTGTCACAGCTGAGCTGACAATGGCGCTGTGAGTCAACAGCAAGAGGGGATCTAATGCAAAAAAGCTACTGTTATGGTCAGTTTGAGGATTTAGTATTCAAATTTAGTTCTTTCATGTACAGAAAACCTCTCAGTACACCAGCTGGGCCAGCGCTTTCATCTGGAACATGTCTTTTTTATGCTGGAATAACATAGCAATCATGTATGATTACACGGAGAGTCATACATAACAATGGACTCAAATATGAGCTTTACATAAGCTCCTATGCATTAACACACACACACACACACACACACACACACACACACACACACACACACACACTCAGAGTCTATCAAGGTGACATGAGCTCACATGGGCGTGCTGCAAAACGGGCTGTTCAAGCCATGTTGCCGCGGAGACACTGCCATGGTGACTGCGCCTCTGCTGCTTCACAGAGCGTCACCCGTGGTGACACCAGATGTTCAGGACTTCACTGTGCATGCGTGTGTCAGCATACATGTGTGTCTGCGTGTGTGTGTGCCTGCATTGAAGCGATGTTTTCAAAATTCAGCGAGATGTTACCCTTTTCTATTGCTTAAACACCCCCCCCCCACACCCCCGCGTCATCCACACACCCACAGACATTTGCTCTACGGTGCGTTTGTGTGCTTGCAACACATACGAACGGTCCATTTTCTTTAACGTACTTGAAGGCATCGCTGTGTTGGATGAATATTTGATATTCAAAGAAAGATTGGGTGCAATAAAGGTTTATAACGGATCGCATTTTTTGAACTGAAGGTGCCAGGGGGGGCGAACATTTTCAAGATTTTCTGATGTGCCGAACAAGCATTATGTTTGCCACAAGGCATTTAGTTTAACTCTAGTAGTCATGTGTGTGTGTGACATGAAAGACCTTGAACTAGTAGCTGCAAAACCAGAATGTGACACCTATAACTGTGAATGATGCTATGAGGATAATGGCATGCTCACAGCCAAACAACTTGTATACATAGAAACACATAGAGTGCTATGCCATGCATGCACACTAAAGCATCTATCTGTATGCACATTCAAAAGCTATCAGAGACACACATGCACTTATATACACACACACATACCCAAATGCTCTCGTCCCCAAAGACCTTTTTTTACTCTGTATGCAAAACGCAGAGTCATTAGCGGTACGCAGGCAGAAATGTGTGCTTACAGGAGCGTGCTGAAGTAGTTAGGCAGGCGTTGTTTCTGTGTGTGTGTGTGTTTTGTGGCAGAGTATGGATGATTTTTGGGAGCCTGTCTGCTGCTCTGCCCATCCTGCCTCTGTTGCCATGGTGATTTCTTCATCTCCAAACCTGAACATGTATTTGTGGACTTTGTGAATGTGTTCGTGTCAGATTTATTTACTGTATAACAACAGGTTTTTTAACAAACCAGATTTGTTTACGGGAGTCTCAGGGAGTGGGGGGGGGAGAAAAAGATGGAGAACATTGTGCATACAATCCTCAAAACAAGAGGAAATAAATAAACCACGTGGGACAAGGCGGGCGAAGCTCTCAGGCAAGTTGCGTTTTGTAATTCAGCAAGACGGCTAATTGTTTGTTATGGATGTAGGTTTTTGCAAATGGGGTGGATGTTAAGATGTGTCTTAATTGTGCCGACATGCAAATGTGTCTGTGTGTGTGTGTGTGTGTGTGTGTGTGTGTGTGTGTGTGTGTGCGTTGTGCTGTGGACGACTGCTAGCTGAGAGACAGGCAGTGAAGGGGGATTAGATAAATCAACAGCTCCAGCTGCAGCAGAGCTTAGGTAATAAGGCTCCGGCACAAACAGGCTAAATATAGAGACAACTGACTGACTGCCTGCCTGCCCACTAACTGCTACCTTCCAACACACACAAACACACACACACATACACACACACATTGCTGTAGACGCTTCCCTTCTCTGGCCTTTTGCTTATAACATAGTAGGCGATTTGTTAACTTTTAACAGGGTTCGTTTCGGTCACCCTCTTCTTGGTTCTGTATTTTTTAACACCTCCCCCCGCAGCTATTTAGTTTAGAGATTATATTATAGATCCAAGACGAAACAGACAGAAGGGTGGGACTCAGTCCGTCTGCTACTTCAGCACCACGGATAGCGCCATGGATTTATCAATACACAGCACAGTTAGGCTACTGATATTTCAGAGCCATGGTCGGGGCCATAGATCCTAACTTACACAAACCTCAGTCAGATAAAGGATCAATGAGTCAGGCAGACTAGAACAACTTATTCAATTAAACAACCCCTCTGCCCCTACACGCTCTCTGCTACTAGGGGATGGAGAGAGGGCAGGTTAACAAGGGGCATGCATTTTGGTCATTTTGCTAACAAGGGGGATGGTATCCCTCCTCAAATAGCCGACTGCTTATACTCATATACTGTAGTCATGCAGAGATGGAGGGCTAAACTTACGAAAAGGGGTTTACATTAAGCTTCTGCTTATGGATTTCAATCCAAAACATGTATTTCATTGGAATTTAATGCAGTTTTTGGAGCAAATATGATTAAAAACAAATATTTTTATAAAACGGTCACTATATCCTGACAGTCGTGCATCAGAAATCTGAAAAAAATCATGTGTCCTCTGGTGCTCCTAATGGCACCTGCAAGATTTCTTATCAGAGCCGAGCTGGAGCCTGCCGTCTCTGAGCAGCTGTCAATCACTCGTGAACTCCGATCAAACGGTCAAACTAGGCAGCGCTGATCAAATATGAATCAATATTCTGTTACTGTAATGCCTATTTCTCTTGTAGTGTACTGTTCAGCTGTAAAAATGATCAGAGTTTGCGAGCGACACAGCTGCCTCCTTTTGAATGAACAGCCAATAGGAACGCTCTCTCTCTGAAATGACCTGTGATTGGCCAAAGTCTTCCGTCACAAGCTAGATTTTTTAAAGCCTGAAAACAGAGCCATGAGGAGGTGCAGAAGTCTAGTTTTCTCTCAGAGCACTTGAATTACAATATGCTGAAATGTCATTATGGAAATTTTGCCCTATGATGCCAAAAAAAAATTCCGCCTACTGCCACTTTAATATTATCACGAGCATGTCTTGTCCTTCACTGTCAGACTTACAGATAAATAAAAAAAACTCATGGCCTTCTTTCGCATTACTTACATTTGGTTGCAGCTCCTTCCTCTTTCCTCTCCTTGCCGGGCATCCCTGCCCTTGCTCCCTGGTGTTGGGGTTATGTTTCAGGCTCTAACAGTCACTCTTTTTCAGCTGTGACCTTCTCTGGCACTGCGCAGCCCACATCATCTCTCTGAGGCAGGGGAAGGTTAGGTAAACTCTGCAGCCACGTGGCACGCAGAGAGAGGAGCTTTGACATAAGGCTGTCTGGAGGGTAAAGCACAGACAGGAGGAGGAGGAGGAGGAGAGGAGGGGGGTGACTGCCGAGCATTTTGTGCTGTCTCCTCTGACATGCAAATGGTCACACACACACACACACTCCACGCATGCATGCACGCACATACACAGCCAGTGGGGACTGCCTGGCCTGACAGAGCCATCCATCACAACCTTAAGTGAGCTTATGTCTTTGAACAGCCTTTTAGAGCCTTGGAGTGATTGGCAGCTCTGTCCTCCCTGGCGGACTTCTTCCTCAGGTTCAAAGACACTCGCTTCCCACCTTAACCTTCTGCATACATCACTGGTGTGATGTGAGTGAGCTATATGCTTTACAGCCTTGTGTTGATGTCTGAGTACTGCATCATAGCTTGAAGAGGAAAACACTCCCTATATGCCTCTGTCTTTGTCTCTCTCTCACAAGGTCCTCCAAGGCTCACCCTGGACCAGTCGTCCACATAAGTGACAACCCCATGGACGAGGGAAAGGTAAAGGACAACACTTCTTCTCTGTCCACACGCACATGCAAATACACACAAACTCGAAATCGCATGTGCTGTTTTTGGTATATTCTATGTCATTCTCTCTCCTATAGCTCTGATCACACAGAATGCATTTTGCAGGTGGAAAACGCGAGGCGCACCGCACTGCCTTTTTGTTGCTCGATCAGACGGAACGTTTTTTTTTTTTTTTCAGTTTGCTGCGTCTTTTTTATTTTATATTGTTGCTAGGCAGCCACCAAATCAGTGCTAATGTTACCTTAATACAAAGCATGAACTGTACGCTACCCAAATAGTTAATAGCACAATTAAAATGAATGAAAACAACTTACCAGAAATCTAAAGTACCGCACAAATTTGCCTCCTGCCGTTTTCTGTTCAGATCATGGTGACTACGGTTGGTAAAGTCATACAGCTCCAGGTATACAGCAAAAGTCACCCCGATGAGAAAAAAACGCTAATGACACAAAGCGCTTTTCCTCTCTGAGTTGAATTTTTATCAGTTCGAGGAGTTCAGGGCGCTCCTGAGGTGCACAACGTGGATAAACGCGAGGCGCTCAGCAACGCAAAAGCAGCACGCAAAAAAAATTACATAAAGCCGCACCCAAGTCTGCTAAAACTCACTCTGTCTGATCGGGGCCTATAGCAGTCACAAACAGCTAGTTCATAAACAGTATTACATTGCATACCCTCACAATAATTAATATAATTTTCCTTTGCAGAATTTACTGTATAGAGCTTAAACACATCATAATGAAACTCAATGCAACCTCCGTTAACGGGCATTGACTTGGTACCGAAGTCGGTATTGGTTCTCGTGACATCCCTACTATACTGGTTAAGCCAATGTGATTTTCTTAGCTTTTTAAACAATATGTGATAAGTAAGGTGACTGGCTGAGAAGATAATGATTACTCACCACACCCTCTCATATATATTCCACTTTAACTAACTCTTGTACACACTACATGCTGTGTGTATATGATCACAAATAAAACTGTGCATGAACACAGCCCCATTTTCCCAGCACACATGATGTTATGTCCAGGTGTTCTGCTTTAGTGGCATATATTTGAATTTCTATAAATAAGTCTTTAAAAAACCCATACACTTTATGTTCTGAAAAAAAATCTTTAAACATCACGTCTTGTGACCTGGGGTGGGCACGTTTCTTCCTGAGCCACCACTGTCTGCTTACACCCGACTTCCTTTCATGCTGCGCGAGAATGTCAAATGTATTACTCCTTTTTTCCACCCATCATGGGGTCTATTGTATCTCCTCTCTGTCATCTCTCCCACCTATCTCACTGACTGCCTGTCGCTCTTCCTCTCCAGCTTATAATTGGATTTGAGTCTGGGATCGTGGTCCTGTGGGATCTGAAATCAAAGAAGGCCGACTATCGCTACACTTACGATGAGGTAGGCAAATCTCCCCTATTTCCTTTCTTTTCCAGGAGCTTTCAGTCAATCCTCCCACTTCTGATCCACAAAAACTGGGAATTAAATCACATATTCATGAACTGAACTGTACACAGTTGTACGTGTGTGTGTGTGTGTGTGTGTGTCAGAGAGTTTATTCCTAGAACAAACCTAGTGTATGAGATAGTTTAGCACAGCTGACAAGGCTTGCGAGGTGAGAATATAATACTGTTTGTACATTGCATATTCACGCACCATGCATGGATACACACCTCAGACGACAGTCTCCTCTCTCATCTGCTGATGATGGCACGAAAAGAGAATGCTGACTCAAAATTGGTCAAAAAAGGTATTTGAATAATTGCTCTAAAAGAACACATCGGTCCGAACTATTCAAATATCTTTTTTGTGCGATATGTCCATGACATCGTGTCTTAACTGGCCTTGAGCGTTAAGATGAACTTTTATCGGATGCCCTGTTTCTATTTATTCCTGTTGGCCGCTTTGAAAGCACCGTAATGGATGAGGAACGGCTGATATGTGAAGTTGAAATGAGGAGTTATGCAGACGATACCTCCTCATTTCTCTACAAAAACCTAAATAAGGTGACAGCTGGCTGGAGGGAGATCACCTGAAAGTTTCCCACTTGCTGTTGACTATATTGTATTTCATTTCCAGTAAATATCATAATAAAAAAATGTGTGTTTAAGAAGATAGGAAGTACTACTCACCCATCTTTTAAGTGGTTCCAGTCTGATCTTGAGCAAACAGCGGGATTGGGAACATGATTTGTTTACAAGATGTATCTTGCTGTTAAGATACGGTGTCACTCTCTCTTGGTAGATGCTAGAATGTACCCTCCAAACGTAGGTATCTCTTGAAAGAAGCGCTGCCCGACAACCTATCCTAATCTTAACCATTCAAGGTCAATATCCTAACCTTCACCATCTCACGAGAGGTTTGCACACAGACTTCATTCGGTTGGTACATGCTAGCATCTACCCTCTCTCTATGTTACATTTAATGTTCAATCAATGGAAGTAACGTTGCGTGACTTGCTTCATGCTGTGCATTCAGAGGCAGACAGCCGTGGTAGTGCTGTTTTTTTTCACAATCGAATATTAATTTTCCTATTCGAATATCTTTTTTTTTTTTTTTTACAATTCAAATATATATTAAAATTTTGAATATTCGTTGACAGCCCTAGTGCTGACAGGGAAGGAATAGCACTAACTACATCCTTTTTCATCTCAGCATAGATATAGAAGGGGGGCAGGTCAGTCTGCATAGGAAATAGCAGCTCTAATGTGCAGGTTAATGAAGATGGAGATGAAGTTTGGCTTGCCAGAGGAAAGTTTTATAGCCAACTCCAACTGGAGGATTTATGCTATCCAGCTATGAGAGGAATGAATACGGTCATCAAAGTAATCCCTCAACAAACATGTTAATTAGAGGTGCATGTAGAAAGATTTAATTACCTTTGGACAGAGCCTGCCACAGTCTTCTGGCAGTAGCTTCATATTTACCATACAGACGTGAGAATGGTATCTATCTTAAATATCTTTTACTTTGATATTAGTTTCTTCTCTAGAAAGTATGAATTTCACTTCAGAAAATCGAAAAAAAAACATTGTCTCTTTGACTAGTGCTGCGGTCACAACTAAAGACAATTCCATGAGTGGTTCCATTTACAAAGAGCAGTTTGTGAAATGCATGTTTTAACAATGTCATGATTTATACAGCATCTCCGGAGCGATGTTGAGAGGCTGCGCTGTGATTGCGTTTGCATATTGCAGTTGTAAAAAAGGGAAACATTTTGTAAAAAGGTCCGCCTTTTTAAAGCACTGAGTCATGTGGCTTTATTGGCTTCCCCAGAGGCAATAGTGTGCGTCTATAAATAAAAGACGACACGACAATAAAAAAAAAAGAGACACGGTGTCAGAGCTGCTCAGATCCCCTCTGGACCTGGCATGTGTCACACCTAGACCTTGTTATCTGTTACCAGATTAGATTGTATACAAAATTCCCACCAATGCGGTTGCTATATTTGGATTGTTTTTTATGATCTGTCATAGATGTGATTTGTGCTGGTATTGGAAAATCTTTCTATTTACTCCATGCGGTACATGACTAAATACGTCTATGAATAGGAAATCTTATTCATAAACTTGTCATTGAGGTTTAAGCCGACCGAATGGTTGCGGGCAGACACACACATGTACACACACACACTCAACATGTACATGGTCATACAGTGGTGTCCGTAATACTTAGACACAGAGCCAAACCGCCTGTTTAAGATAATGAGATTATTGTAACACTCATGCTGGTGCTCACCTCATTGGCAGCGCTGTGCTGCTGTAAGCGCGCTGAGATAACAAGAGTCACAGAGGACTACATAGGCACAAAAATGAGAGTGGATTTTGTATGTTCAATCTGTACGGTTCTCTCTCTCTTTGCCCTCTCTCCCTCGCTCAGATAAGCTAATATCCTCCCGCTGCTCCTAGGGCATTACAGTCTCTAGTATTGCGTCTCCCAAGGGAGCTCATCTCTTCCCTCCAAACCCCTACGGTTACACCTCTCCAGAGACCGGGGGTTGGAGTGGGCGGGGGCTGCTCCCTCATTTCGCTCACTATGATTTGCACTGGCGAAGAGAATGAGCCTGCAACACACAACCGCTTTGCCCTCTCTCTTGCAAAGTCTCTGGGTTATTCCCCTGGCTAATACATCCAAATGGTTATTAGAGTCAGATATATTTAAAGTTTAATTTGCCCCCAGATCAGCCTTCAGGGGCATTGAAGACAACCTTGTGCTCTCCTGTGCAGCATCACAAGTGAAATGTGGTTATGATTCGTTGTGACTTTTCTATTATTACCGTTGTGGACAGGGCTGTAACAGCCAACGCTAATTAAATGGACTAAAGAGTGAATGCTGTGGAAGATGAACACACCAGGGCTTTGTGAGGATAAGGGTGGGTGGTATGGACAAAATGAATATGATTTTGATATCAGTGGGTTATGATATTCACTTAAAGGTATACAATGCAGCAATTCTCGCTTACTGTTTTGTAAACACACCATTCAGAGTTAGCTCCTCCTCAAGTGGGCTAGAGAGTGAATGAAGAGAGGGAGCGGCGTTGAGTGAGAACAAAGCAGTGAATCGGAGGAATAAAACATTATTTTCTGATTGTGTCACAGCAGTTGCGCTCTAAAGCACAAATAAACACGGCAACTCCTTCGCACAACCCTGTGGGAAGGTGCCGCATTGCCAGATTTTTTTATGAAAGACGACATGACAGCTCCCCTAAAGTGAAGCCAAAACATCTTGATCGCCCCCTGGTGGCTGGCTGCATTATATGTCATAAAGCCCGCCTTCTCCATGTTAGCGGATGAGACATAGGCCTAAAACACTAAAAAGTTAAAGTACACATCAAATAGATTTTTCCAAAAGATGGTTTCTGTCATTTTAGGTAGTTCTTATCACGCTGATGTATGTTCAAGTGTTAATTTTTCTGAAAAGTTTGTTTTTCTTTGGTTATTTGATGCTATAAAAAGGGGGTGAGACATCATGATTGACAGCTGCGAGTCTCTCTCGCTGACAAGCTGCAGCCGTGCTTGGCTTCTCGATACCACGGCTCCATCGCCCGATCACCACTGCGCTGACTCTGGCTCCAAATGAAGTCAAAATCTCAAGTAGGCAGCTCCCGTATCAGGGATATTTTGGCTTCACTTCTGTAAAGTGGGAGGAAGTGGAGACGCGTCGTCCATCTATCTCTTTCTCTGATTCACTGCTTTGTTCTCATTTCTGTTACTACATATACTGTATGTATGTTGGTAAAGGTATGATGATATGCACCTACTCAATTTATCCAATGTTATTTGCGAATGTAAGCACTGCTTCTGTTTACACCTAAAAGGGTGGAAAGTGGCAGCGAACATGGCTCCAAAATCTTGAATAGTATTGGGTGCACAATAGTGACAAGAACAGTAGAAACGCACTGGCACTAAAAGGGTTTTTTTTTGTTTCTAGTGGGCAAAAAACAAACATGTTTCAGCTAGATGCTCTTGTTGAAACTTTGTTCGTTTTTTTGCCCACAAAAAAACGAAAAAAGAACCTTTATCTGTGAGTGCCGCTGCTTTGTTTCTTCTACAACTGAAAGGGCTCTTTAACCTTAATTTGTATGGATGCACTAAGATATTTCTGGCCTCTGCTGATTGGTGGACTCCACTCAGGTGATGTATGGTGTTGATGGTGTGTGACGAATTAATTTTACCCGATGAAGGTCTACTGACCCAAATGTAGTCGATTTAATAAACTGAGCACGACTAACAGTGTGCAGTGAGTTATGTGGTGGGTTTAACTGGGAATGATGTCACAGACAGTGAAGGCTGAACTAAATGTCCAACATCAAGATGGTTGCTATGGAAACATGGGTCTAATTTGATGCGGAGATAAAGATGTTTTGCATTGCTTAGCTCAATTCTGACGTTAAACATATAATTGATATTGCGTGGACTAGTTGGCACAGTCGGAACCGCTTGTCGTCATCATGAACGTGTGCAATTCCCTGTATAGCGTCGGCTAATAATACTGTAGGGTAAAAAAACAAGTTTTTACAGCTATTAAATCCATTGCAAACTCTATTCTCCCTGCTGCGCACTCTTTTCCCTGCTGTGTGCTTTTCATTCAAACGCTATTTGCCTAGAAGCTTGCCGCCAAGTATCAAAGTTGTCGACTGAAACGAACAAGGAAGCTTTTCCTCTTCTCCTTTTCAGCAGCAGAGTAAGCCAGCAGGCCATGCAGTGACGGAGTCAGACTTTGGAATAAGCACGTCTTTTTAGTTTTGATGGAAATTTGTGGGTGTTTAAACAAGTGAAAGGCAGTCTGTGGTCTCGGATTTCAAAGGATAGAGCTTAATGTCGGAGTAATGTCGGCTCTTGTATTCTTGGTATTTTTCTAATGATTCTTGCGCTCACACAACATCAGCAAGCAGGGTGCACATGAGGGAAATAATGAAATGACTCGAATGAAGGCCGCTTTTGTTAGTTATACATGCTGTCAAACTGCAGGAATGTCAGCAAATCGGAACTTAAACCTGGCACCCAGACAGCAGCAAAGTTTCTGGCAGAGTTCAGACCAACGGCAGAGGCGATAAAACTTTTGTTTTTACAAGCTCTATAAGAGCTGAGAGAGCACGTCTTCCGCTCTGTGTCTATCAGTGGGTTGTCTATTATTAGCCGTGGATCAGCAGTACAGTATGGGTTTTCCAGAGAGCGCTAGCCAGAGAGCATCCGTCACTTTGACCCCCCGCTCCACTACGCTCTGTCTGACTCAACACCTTGGTCTGAGTCCGGCCCTGATGAATGGCTGACATCACAGCTGGATCAGAGTTTCTACTACACTCCTTTCTCTCCTGTTTGTCTCCTAGTGGCTGTTTCTAGCTCAATGAATGCATAAATGATTCTTTTGTTCTTGTGTCATACCTTTTAAAAGGCTCATTATTCAAACTCATTAATTTATTCTACAGTCCTCATTTACAAACAGCCCAACTTTCCGCCCCTTTTTCTTCTATCACAACTCAATCTTGTGTATTTCTTTTTCTAATTTCTTTCTGTAACGTTTACTGTATTTCCCTTCCTAATGGTTTTAATATTTCTCCTGTACTTTGCCTAATTGACTATCTTTTACATGTACAAAATATTCTGCCCTTATTCTGAAAAAGACAATATTCCTACTAAGCTGTTTACATCGTCGATTGAAAACTAATATTCCACTACTATTCCAATTTACATGCAACCGTGCATACTCAGATTAACGTAACTGGTGGCGGCGGATCGTGCGAACACAGCCTTCCTCTCCCGTTCCTTCAACCACCGTCTTGAAAAGGTCGGTTTTGCGAGATTTGCACATATCTAAAAACCTGTTGATATCCAAGTTTTTCATGATGTTTAAAAGTAGTTGCGTTTCTCCTTCCAACCAGAAATGTGGGCTTTTCTTTTGGGCATGCATCTCTGCAAACTGTCGGCTAGAGCTGGCCGCAAACAGACAAGAAGCCGTTTGGCCGTGTGTCGCAAACTGCCGTAAAACCCTCTTAATTGAGATACATATTCTGAATGCGCTGTATACGTACATGCCAAAAATGCTCCTTAAACTTGAATAATATCGGCATATCCCACATGTCTTTATAAGATAATGTTCCCTTTGAAATGAGGCCTATTTCAGAGTATCCAAAGGGAATATGCTGTTTACATGAATCAAATTTGGAATATTGTCATATTCTGAATAATACTTGAATATTAATGAGCATGTAAACGTAGTCTATGTCTCACCATTTCTTTCTCTAGCTCTTTTTCTCTTTATCTCTCTGCCAAATCATGGAAAGGGACCAGGAGTTTTAGCCCAAAAGCCCTGTTAACGCTTGTTGTTTACCTCTGGTTCTGACTGCCATAACCAGAAAGTGTTTGTGCAGAAATGCAGCATGCTGTGTCTAAATCTGCGCCAAAACACCAAAAAAATGTGGGATAAAATGTTTGCCTAGGAGCAAGACACAATTCTCAGAGCTATTATTGAAGGCCAACAATAACACAGTTAAAAGTGCAAACTTATTCCCACAAGCACTAAGCATTAATTACTTCATTTCCAAGCAATACAAAACAGATTTAAGAGCTTTGGCTGTGCAGGAATTTGTGTTATTAACATATTTTAACAACAGAATTCATGATGTAAACAACCTTGATTGTTGGATGCAGATTTAAAACAAGTTGCTGTAAACACATGAGAAGCACTTTTTAACATCTACTTCCAGATGGGTGAGGTTGTCCATATAGGACAATACATTGCCAGAAAGAAGTTCCTGCGGTATTCTTCTTGATGGACAGCTCAGTTGACTCTATGTGATATGTCTGCGTGCGGTAAATCCCTCCCATCTGGTTGTCTGAGAAGATTAAAAACGCAAAGCTACAAATTATTGCCAAACTCTATCTGACACAAGTCTAGCTTCATTAACAAGTATTTTCTTTCCCCCTTTCCCCCTAAGACCTGTTGAGAACACAGACCGATAACTTTACTATTCATTGCTGATGGGTCATTTGGCAAGTCTGGCACATTATCCATTAGATGGATAGAATAGATGGTCAGTCTCTGTGGGGCTCTATCTGTCAGGATGTTACTCCTCATCATACTAATGTTAACTCCTTGTTAAGAAAAAGGTGTTTCCCCTCACGCTGCTCTTGCAAGACATTTGTTTATTTCTTTATTTTCCCTGATGTGATTCCTGACAAAAGTAAAGACGTGGAAGGGGTTATTGTGAGATTTTGAACCACGTCGGTCACTCTGTTGATCCAATGCTTTGATCCAGAGGGAAATATCTCAACCATTATTAGATGGATTGGATGGATTGGATGGATGAAGGATGACGAGGATGAATCTTAACATATTACCATTTATTATTTTGCCTACGGGACGCTAGCACTACTGTATGTGGAACGTTCATTGAGCTCCTTGAGCTAAATGCCAAAATCAACATGCTAACATGCTAACATGCTCACAATGACAATGTTAACAAGTTCATGTTAAGCATGTATAATGTTTTCCATGTTCACATTAAAGGGAAAGTTTGGGTGTCTTGAAATGATACTTATCCATTGTCAGTGAATTACCTACAGTGGATGGCGGTCGACACGCCCCCAGTTTGGAGAAGCAGACAGGAGTTACCGCATGGAAGCTAAGCTATGTACTGCTGTGGACAGGGCTGACAGAAAAACATATTTTAGCCACCTAAAAGAAAGGCTAACCTAAAAAATCACGATCAGTTTAAGTGAAAGCTATAGCCTATTTAGGATATTTTTACTGGTTAACCTTGCCGTCAGACAGCTATACAATCTATGTTTCCAACAGGGAACTGAAGTCAATGAAGTCATCTATGCTCTCGCCAAAGCAACCAGGCTCCATTGGAAAAAAACTGTAAACTTACCTTGCAGAACACGGGAGTTGCTGGTTTACCTGGTCTGTCTTGATCGGCTAGTTTGTTTGCGTTACTGTGTGACTTTACTTTGTTCGGATTCACCAAAGTTTCACAATTGCACAAACAAACCAGTCAAGGCAGTGGTAGACCAGTGACTCCCTTGTGGAGTCTGGTGGCTTTGGCGAGAGCATAGATGGATACAATGGCTTCAGTTCCCCGACGGAAAGGGCTGTCCGACAGCAAAATAAAGTGGTTAAAATATTCTAAATACAGCGTACACTTAAACGGATATTGATTTTTTTTAAGATGGGTCTTTCTTTAAGGTGGCTAAAATAAGTTTTGCTGCCGGCCCCGTCCACAGCAGTACGCTGCTTTGGTTCCGTACGATAAATCCTGTCTGCTTCTCCAAGCCGTCATCTACTGCAGGTAATACACTGACTATGAATAAGTACCTCATACAACCCCACTTCAAAACACCCAAACTATCCCTTTAGGCGTGTTAGGAGGCATTTGCTAATTAGCACTAAACACAAAGTCCAGCTGAGGCTGATGGGCATGTCATTAATTTTGCGGGTACTTAGTCATAAACCAAAGTATGGGACAAATCAATTTTTGATCTGATTATGGTGTTAGATGAAAAGTCAGGGGATCGACAAAGTTATTACGAGTCAGAGCAGCATTGCCATTCCTATCCTTGAAAACTTTACGTCCAAGTTCATCGCAGGCAAGGGTCTAAAGATCACAAGCAGTTTAATTCTAATTTAGGCAAATTAAAGCTGTTCATCTAGCACCACCAATATGTCAACAATTCTACTTCTCCAACACTTAATATACGTCAAATAGACCAAAGTCTCTATTGTACTTTGAGAGTACTAATAACATATTCCTTGCTCTAATCATAACCGATGATGATGCATCATCTTATTTAATATATATATAAGTCTTAATTGGTAAATAGAAGCTTACAGGGGCTTGTTTCAGGGCTTATATAATAACCGTAACCCAAAAAACAGAAACAGAGTGGATTTTATGTTCCAAAACAAAAAGGTATTGCTCTATGGAAATCACTGTTGACATGCTTGCCCCTAAATGCTTGTTTTTTTTTCAGTTTAAGCCTTTTTTGGTTGAATGTTTTCCTATTTGAGCTGAATTCCCATTGCTGTGTGTACATATGTGTGTGTGTGTGTGTGTGTGTGTGTGTGGCACTAGAGGGCTAAGCTGTCTTTGTGTCCCAGTGTGACACAGCACTGGCAGAAGCGATTCTAATTAGGGCTGTGATATGCATGTTTATGGGTACGTCTATTTTCCTCCACCAATCTCAATTTGTGTGTTTTGTTTTCGTCTTTGCCGTGAATTAGTGTGTGTGTGTGTGTGTGTGTTTGCATCTATGTGGGAACCCACTAGCTCGTGTGTGTGTGTGTGTGTGTGACTCTAATACATGTTGACTGAATTCTCTCTTCCCCCAAAGACCAATCTGTGAAAACTGACCTAATGTAATAACTCATGAAATTAGTCTTTTTAATTGGTATTGTTTGATATGATGAGTACCATGTGTTCCAATTACTCTACTCATTTTCCAATTAAGCACTGTGCATTGTTCCCTATTGGGGCTGTCGCAGCGAACAATGCACTGATAGATTTACAGAATTCAGTCTCTGAATGGGTGAACAAGGGCTTTTTCTTCACAAAAGACTGATTAAGTTTCAGCGTTTTCTTGAATATATCTGCAGATCATCTCCTTTTATCTGGACTGCATCCCAATTCCCGGCTCCAAGATCCATAAGTTCTACATGTCTAATCATACATACACCTTTTACAGTGTAGGATAACTCATTTCCTGAGTGTGGGACGCTAACAATTTTACAGAATCTGATATTTGTTCACACTGCGTTCAGCACACCTGCTGTAACTACATCCACGCCACCTGGCGCTGCATGCCGCTGAATCACTTCTGGCAACAAATCATTGACAAACTGCATCCCACCTGTCCCTGTCACTCTGCCTAGTGCCTACCAGAACTCACACCTGAGCCATTACTCATTATGGCTCTCATTATTTCCAAGAAAACAATCCTCATGAAATCAGGAAGCTCCATAACTAAAGAATACCTGAACAAAAATAACTTTTTAGTCATGTTTCATTTGTGCGTCTTCGCGGGAGCGAGTGAGTCATTAATGAGATAATGCGAGCAGTGCGTCTATGCAGCATGATGTCACATAACCGTCGCGCTGTCTCATCAAGCTCACTGTGACCTGGAGTCTTATTGAGGAAACCAGGATAATGAGACCTTTTGAAAATCCTCAAGGCTGTGCATCCAAAAGCAGCTCTCCACAGCATCCCTTTATTGGTTTTCATGTTTGTGTGTTTGTCGTCTGGTCAAGCAAAGTCTATGTGATGGATTACACACTTTACCAGCAAGCAATAGATGAGCTTCATTACCCCTCAAAACATACAAATATGATACAATTTACTCTGGACAGATGCAATTAGATTTGTTATGGTGAGCATATCACTGACATTGGTTCCCCTCACTGTTTCATTTCGCTATTTTTCTGAAAAACTTTCAGCACGTTCAGCGGGCCCGCCACGCAGCACCGTTTATGATTAATGACACACCGAAGGCAAAATTGATATACGCCTAAATAAATAGCAGCTTCAATTGGATGAGATTGACTTAACCTTGACAGCGAGGTAATCATTCATGTCAGATGAGCGATGTGAGACAAGGAGACAAGGAAAACCAGTGGAAAGTTCAAACTTCAACAACAAGGGGAGCTTTAATTTGAATATTAAAGAGTGTAAGAAAAGTGGAAAGAATGTACATAAACATGACCAACAAGCACTTTTTTTTTTTTTTTTTTTTTTAGAAAAGGCTATTCCTAATAGTAATCATCATGTCAGAGAATATGTCCAATCATTGGGCCTCATGCAGGAAACGATATAAGAACAAATTTTCTTTTATTTTTGTTCACATCCACGCTTTGTTCTTATTTTGTTAGTAGCCACTGATTCTGGGATTCACCCATGTTTTATTATTTTTGCTCTTCTCTAAGGTAAGAGAACATTTTACGAATCGTCGAGAATAATCCTACCAAGATAAGAAAAAACATCTTGTTTTCATAATCCACAAATTGTTTGTCCAACACAAGATAACATACAATTTAAACTTGAGAAACATAAAAAACGCCTATCATATAATAAAATTTAGACTATTATATAATTATAAGGATTGGATTATTAAATTTGTGAACTAAGGAAATACCATTGGTCCATTGAGCCCAATTAAGATTATTAAAACCATTGAATGATATTGCATACGTTTATCTTCCGAATGGCTTACATACTGCTCTTTGATGCTTTTTGATTTTCCTGTAACGCCAGTTCTGACTCTCTGGACTATCACACGTTTTACTTTAAGTTTATTTTACCTCAATTTCACTCCTGGTGAAGTTCTTCTTCTTGCAGCCTTTTTTTTGGTGGCATCTCTCCAATTCTTTGGCAAGTGCCACACTATTTGCACACGGCACAACACCTGCCGTTATTTAGTGTTTAAGGGCTGTTACCTATGCTAATAATAAACAATCAGCCGCACGCCTCCAATTTATGATCAAGTGATCATTCAGCACATCTGGGTAAGAGCAGATTTGGATTTTTACCGCAACTGGAGTTGACTGATTTTTTTTCTCTTAACAGAAAATTAAGAGACAATATAAGATACATTTAAGAGAATATTGCTCCCTGAGGTCCATTGTCTCTGAGAGAATATGTCCCCTGACAAAGCACTGGCTCTGTGGAGGGACATATTACTGATGCTGCAGGTGTTCTGGTAAGAACATGCCCCCCGTTTGGGCAAAAATTCATGTGACAAGCCTCGTAAAACTGCTTTGGGAAGCTGTTGCGAGCTTTTACTCATATTTTGTGGTGCACGCTGTCGTATTTACTTAATGTCAAAACGTTCGCTGGGTTTAATTATGAGCTATATGAAAAGGGCATCAATAAGCAAGGTTGCCCTTTACTGGCATACTTTGGGCATGATGTGTTTGTGTTTTCAATGATTGCTTGTCAGTAGATAAATCATCGTGAGGGAGGATTACAGCAGCAACAGGACTGTTCTCTCTAACTCTGTCCTGTCCTTCCGTATTCTTCTCTATATCGATTAGCTTGTCACTGTATTTTTTTTCTTTATTTTTCCACCTTTGTTGTGGTTTTAAAGGTCTAATACAAATGTTTTTTCCAGTAAATACTGTAAATATTAGAACTACTGCGTTTCAATTATATTGAATTTTGAAGACCGTTTTTATTTCCATGAGTGAATTCGTGTCTTTATGAAATAGAATTCTTCATATTATAGCCGTGGTAATAAAACCTTGCTCCTGGCATTCGTGAATGAAATGACCAATCCATTTCCGGCTTTTCTCCGCAATTGTTATATAAAAGCTTGCTCTAATATATGCATTTATGCCACAGGAAATGCTCTGAAGTCAGGGGCCGGACCCTTTTATCTCACTTTCACCATCTGTCCAGTACAGTATGTAATCTAGAGTCATGGACGTTTAACCCACATATGGACATTGTACCGTGTACCGTATGGCTCCAACAATGCAATCAACTTGTAACGTAAGGGAGACGGCAGCACATGATGCTTCGTCTCGCTGAACCGCTGACCCCCCTCTGCTTCTTGCATGTTGTTTCCTAGGCGATCCACTCAGTTGCCTGGCATCACGAGGGCAAGCAGTTCATTTGCAGTCACTCAGATGGAACTCTGACCATATGGAACATCAGAGGCCAGGGCAAGCCCATACAGACAATCACCCCACACGGTAAGGATGGAGACGCAAAAACAAACACACACTCACACAGAGGCTGTGTCTGGAATCACTCCCTAACTCACTCATTTACTACTCCTTATATTACAGATACTTGGCAGAGCGTAACCATAGTACACTGCTGTATATACAGTAGTAAACAGGGGTGTTTCAGACACAGCCAGACGCATGATGGTCTTACCGTATAATATTCGGTTGGACGTCCCATTTCAACATACTCAACAGTTTTGGTTGTGAATAGATGACATATTATGAGGATCTAATCTTCATTAATTCCTAACTTTAACGTTACAGGTAATTACATATGGTTAGGTAATTAATTAACCACATACTTCATCTTATTTTTTTCCTAACATTAAAGAGGATCTGTTATGCTTTTGTGCTTTTTCTCTTTCCTTTAGTGTGTTATATAGTTTTTTTTGTGCATGTAAAAGGACTGCAAAGATACAAAGCCCCCTAGGAGCTCAAACAGAGCGTTCCAGACAGAGGGTGAAAAGAGGTGCTGCAGCACAGCAAGTATGAGAAAAGTAAAGTGTTTTTTGAACATTAAATGTTCTAGTAAAGTAGAAACCCAAAATACAAGTATGCACCTGAAAAAAAGCATAATAGGTCCTCTTAAAACATTTTAATTTGAACAGTACTAGTACATTTGTCTTGTACTGTGCTCCATTTCTGTGCCTTAATATATATTTATATATACATACATATGACACATGATTACAGTCTAACAGCTGGAGGGCAAAACTTCCTTTACAAAAATTTTAAATGAAATTAAAACATGTGGTTTTAATACTGTATATCCTAAGTTGAAAAATATGCTTTTATCCTGGAAACATTTAAAGTATTTCACCTCACCAACAGAATTATTTGTAATTTATTTACTGCTAACTTCATAAATGTTTACATCTCTTTTATTTTTTGTAAAAAAAAAAAAAAAAAATGCTGTTTGCAGTGTTTCAATTTCTTGCATCTGTCTTTTTATGTGTATTTTTCATCCATTGTGAAGCACATTTTACGGTATCTTATTGTATGACGTTCTATACAAACAAGGTTTTATTATTATTTTTATATCATTATTATCATATTCTGAGATAAACTGAGACAGAGATAAAGAGACTCATCTAAATCAGTGGTTTCCAACCTACTGTAGGGGTCAGACCTCTTTTAAGGGGTTCCAAGATAAATTTAAGGGTTTACGAGATGATTACAAAAATTAGGAAATAGAAAAAAAAACTATTAGTATTGGTATTTTATTTGCTTTCTTTATGAAATGATGAATAATTTTACTTCTTCAGGCCTCTGAAATTCAAATGAAACAAGAAAATCACCCTGCATTTGAACCACTCACAACATAGAGACGTGCAGGATTGCAAATAAATCGAGTTGATTCTTCTTAGCTTATACAAATAGACTTGTGGACGTCAAACCTTCTGTAAGCTGGGCCACATGAAGATAGATACATCCACCTCTGTCAGTCACATGGCCCACTCTATACTCATGGAAACCACATGGCTTCCTCATCACTTCTCCATTTCAGTCAGAGGATTATTGTCAGTTCAATTATGTCCCCCTGTTTGCTTTACTTTGTGTCTGCACGTGCATACATTAGCGCCGGTGCTCTGTTTATTTCCTGCAGAAGTCTGCTCTTTTGAAGATGCATTTTTAATCCATACTCCTCTGTCTCCCCACACACCTCCTCACCCCACAGAGCCCTCTGACAACTCACCCAGATGAAGGGCTTGGCAGGACTAGACAGAGAGTGTGTCAGTGCAACAAATGGACAGAGAGAGTCAGAAAGAGGAACAAAGAAAGGAATTAAATGAAAGGGGAGGGGAAAAAAAACAACTTCTAACCAGTTTCTCAAGCTGGTTTTGTATGTAAGGGATTGCAGAAAGGATTTCACCACACAGGCTTTTTAATTAGTTGTTTCTCCCACTGCTGCATACGTAATTAGTTTGGTATTTAATGGACAATTATGCAAATTCCTTTGACGGATTTTAAGTAAGGCTTATAAGTCCTCCTTTAATTGTCTTTTTATATATCTGTTATTTAGATGTAGTTATTAAAAGCAGTTCTTTATTATACCGACCTGCCTTGTATAACTTGCCTCAGGGGCTCACTTCAGTAGTAGTTCAGATACATTCAGCTGCTTGTTGTGCGTTCTGACTTGCATACCTAGGCACACGTGTGATGGATGTGCAAATTCACACGGACCTCCCTTGAGGTTCGAATAGATGGATTCTGTAAATCATCCGTGATCGCCACACCTTCTTCTCTGCATGTCACCAGCCCCTGCGTTTGTCTTTATCCTCTCTGATGAATAGCCCTTTGTTATTGTCTGGCCACTGTTCACAGCTGCAATGTAAGTGCAGCTCAGTCTGAACAGCTTCTAGGTAGAGAGAGAAGAGAAAAAAAAAAATGAGATGACAGGAGAACCGAGAAGAGAGGAGGTGAAGAGAGATGAACTGGCAAACTAAAGTAACTTCTGTTTGTTCTATTTTAGGAAAACAGCCCAAGGACGGGAAGAAGCCAGAGCCTTGTAAACCCATTCTCAAAGTGGAGTACAAAACCACTAGAATTGGGTAAGCTCGCTCTCTCTCTCTCTCTCTCTCTCTCTCTCTCTCTCTCTCTCTCTCTCTCTCTCTCTCTCTCTCTCTCTCTCTCTCTCTCTCTCTCTCTGTTACTTACACACATGCGTACATGCTTGGGCATTAATATGCTTAATTATACAACACAGTTATGGCGCATCAAGGTTATTGACAGGGGTTAAAAGCTGCTGCCAAGGCAATGTGAGTAACACATGTGCGTCAGACTAAGAGCTATCTACAACTAATACGTAGTCTTACATCCATCTTCTGATATTAAAAATTTGATATTTGACTTAGCTAGATATTTGAACATTTGACTTGTGCTTATGTGTTGGTTATTTGTGCCTATGAGAGTTGCATGCATTGATGTTTATGTTGGTGTTTCTTTTATGTATGATTTTATGCTTCCTGCTCTGGTCTGTACAGCACTTTGGTCAGCGTCGGATGTTTTTTTAATGTGCTTTATAAATAAATTTGATTGATTGTTTGATTGAAAATAATGAAGAAAACACAACTCCACTTTGTATCATGTATCGGGGGGTTTTCTCCAATACTTTGTCCAGTTACTACAATAAAAAGGTCTCTTAAATTGTCCATTTTTTAAGTTCACTTGTAGTCAGATAAACTAGTGGTTTCACCTGGTCACATAGCCCGTATCTACAGTGTACTGGAGGTGTATACGACTACGATTTATGATATACAAGTTTAATGGACATCTGTAGTCGATGAAAAACGAGTATTTTCTGTTGTTGCAGTATAACCGTTATATATAAAAAGCTAGTATAATGTTTATACCTTGTGTGTGTGTGTGCGTGTGTGTGTGCGTGTGTGTGTGTGTGTGTGTGTGTGTGTGTGTGTGTGTTCCAGAGAGCCCTTCATAATCCTGTCTGGTGGTCTGTCCTACGACACGGTGGGCCGGCGGCCATGTTTGACAGTAATGCACGGGAAGAGTACCGCCGTGCTGGAGATGGACTATCCTATAGTAGACTTCCTCACACTCTGTGAGACGCCGTACCCTAACGGTAAGTTTATGTTCATATGGTGCGTGCATATCATCTTTAAGGCCAGAGATATACTGGCTTTTAACTACACTCGTACATGACGCTACCTCGAGTATCCTGCGTCCGTTTGGAGAGTTGGTTAAACCTGTGGTTACAAAAGCAAATATTTCCATCCTATCCTCCTTTCGTCAGCACATTAGAATCACACACACGCACTTAACACCTTTCAATTTTTTTAATTATGTCGGATTGCTTGCCCCTGTGTTAGTGTGTTTCGGTAATAAATGGTAAATTTCCCAGGGGCAAGGATCCTATTCCAGTTTCATTATCTGACACACGCAACATTACATTTTCATTTCATCTCTTTTTACACAAAAGCCTTCCATCTAAATCAAATTATTATCTTTTTTCCTGTATCGTGGCGTCAACAAGTGTGGAGCTGAATGGTATGGTATCCTGTATGTACGTATGTAAACTCTGGTGCAGCGTTATCTGGCACATATACAGCAACAGGAGGGATTAGTGGGTTATGTAATAATGGTGACTTCTCACTGGCAACCTGATGTCACCACCCGCTGATTTCATCTGGTAATGGACATCACTGGGTCTCTGGATTACACAGAACGTGACTGGCTGATGATGTGTACTCGTGCACGCTTAAACCAGCGTTAGCGTGTAGAGGAAGTGGATAATCCATGATGATCTGGCTGCAGATGATGCAACGTGCACATCGTTGTTTTCTGAATGGGATGGCAAATAGCAGACAGGCAAAGTATCGTAGCGCACTAAATAGCAGAGAGTATGCGGACAAAGACAAAGATTCAATACAATGCAAATCATTCTTAGTAAATTAGATTGGATCTTAAGCTTGGAGATTCACTATTGACCTTCCCACTTGTTTTTTCCGAAGCTTTGACACTTTTCCATAGGGATGTCACAAGAAATTTAGTCGTCGATACCAATACCAATGAAATTCCACAATTCTCGATACCCAATTCGAAACACGGTAAAAAACAAAATCAAAACAATAAATACTTAGCGCTAGTATTAGGAAGTTAAAGAGGTCATAATATCTATTTTATATTGCAGTGAAAACATCTCCTTCAAACATCTGTATTCAATTTTCCCGCCAAAAACTGTATTTTTCCATGATAACGTTATAATTTACCTTATAATTTGCCTCATTTTTACTGAATAGAGCTTACATCAATGCAACCTCCGTTAATGTCAGCTGTTAGCTCTGTTATTTAGTCAAGCAGGACTGTGCTGTCCACCGGCTGCTAACAGCATACGTTAACTAGCTCTCCTGCTGATTTCAACACAGATTTCTTGTTCACAATGTAGCATTATCAGGGAACAAAATAGGGTGTGTCCTCTGGATGCCGTCACGTTTTCAGAATTGCGGTATCGACTTGATCCTGGTGTCGGTTCTCGTGACATCCCTACTTTTACACATATTTGCCATACACATCTTAATTTACAACTTAGACAAACTTTCTCTTTATTATAAAAAACATTTTTTTGTTTTGATGATTGCCTTGTTTTTAAATTGGTTTGTGTCTTTAGGTAAATCAGCAGTGAAAGTGGCCGTAATTACAGTTGTCATTCAGACACAGAGCTACTGCACAGTGATCTAAAGTTGCATAACGAGTCACAACAAGAGAATGCAAATCGCCATGGAAGTAAAATGAGAAGGACAGCGAGAGATGTAGTGACAACAGCTGTCAAAGTGTTTCAACCTTGGTGTGCTCTGACAGCCCGAGGCCTGCTGCTCTAAACAAAAGCTTGTTCTCTAAACACCAGTTTGCATGCACGCACACTCCTTATCTTTAATTTACATATCTGAATGGTCTCTGGATGGTGTGTGTGATGCTATTTCTAAATCAAACATCCAAAAGGAAAGAGGAAGTGTAGCTACTGTCTAATGTCTGCCATAAAGGCCTGCTTTTATTTTTGTTACTGCAATGGACCCAGATGAAGATTTAGGGCAGCAGGCGATTTAAAGAGGACCTATTCTGCTTATTTTCAGGTTCACGCTTGAGACTTTAGGTTTCTACTAGAACATGTTTACATAATGTAATGCACAAAAAACGCTTTACGTTTCTCATACCGGCTGTGCTGCAGCATCACTTTTCACCCTCTGTCTGAAACGCTCTGTTTGAGCTCCTGCCCCCTCCTGCTTTGATTGGTCAGCTGTAACCTCTGTTGTGATTGGTCAACCAAACCAAACTCTTCGGACTCCACTCCAGTTCCACTCTAACTATCTTTGTTTGAGGGCGTGCCAAACTAGCCGCAAGGCAGGTAGTATGTAAATGTGTTACTTGGTGACATCACCACATTACGGAAGAAAATGCAGGACTTCAAGCAAGGTGTTTCAGGCAGTTCAGGAGCAGTGTTTCTGTGGGGGGAGAGTAACTCCCTTTGGAGTGGATTTTGGACTTGGTAACTTTGCAGATATTTAACATGCACTAAACTATATAACTTGCTAAAGGAAAGGGAAAAAGCATAATAGGTCCTCTTTAAGGTTAGAAAGGTAGTTCTTTCTCTTTCCATACATTTTGTCAAGGTGCCCTGTAGAAAAGGATTTAACTACTGCTACTCCAGTTGAGGTGTAAATCTGAGGAAGTATGGAATTCTTTGCATCATTTCATTAAGTATTAATGAGCATGTTTGTATTTGCAATTTTTCTTTTAGATCTGAGCTTTTTATTTATTTATTTTATTGCTGGATATGCGTATATGTCCTATTTTTTTTTTTTCGTATTCATGACTTTTATAATGCTTTCAGACTGACTACACTCACTTATTTAGCAGCAGGGTGATATGTACTGGTTCCAGTGTCGTGCCTTATAAGTTATTTATGTACCAGTGCTTTCATTATCAATTGAATACAAAGGTATAAAATCTACTATCGGGGAGAAACATCGAAAGGTTTAACATGAAATTCTACTCCCAAATCAGACTGATACAAATATTTAACCAGAGCGATATCCCCCACAGACATAAATCACACAGATTAATGAATTTGAAGCGTTAAGCGCTCCTGCCCTCACATCTTCAGGGCACAGATATGATAATAACATTTGCCATATAAAGTCTGAGGAATTCTTCCCCTGTGGTTTTGCATATTTCAGGGGAGCTCTCTCTCAAGGAAAAAACGGTGTGATGAATGACTTGTCTCGCTGTTTCTCTGCGCAGATTTTCAGGAACCTTACGCTGTGGTGGTCCTTCTAGAAAAGGATTTAGTGGTGATCGACCTTGCACAAAATGGGTGAGTCTGGCTCTTTATTAAATAACTCTTCATCATCTTTTGTTTCTTAAATGTGGGCTAAAATGTCACAGTTGGCCTATTAGTGGTCGTTATCTTTTTTTTATATATTGCCTCTACGTGATATGACTTACTTTCATAAATCTTATTCTTTAGTGTGCACGCCGTACTGAATGAGATTAATGCACTGATTCTTGGCAGACAGACTAATTGAATTAAGAGTGACTTTGTCTGTGCCCTCTTGCCAACAGTTACCCCATATTCGAGAACCCCTATCCTCTGACTATCCACGAGTCTCCCGTGACCTGCTGCGAGTACTTTGCCGACTGCCCTGTGGACCTCATACCTGCACTTTACTCTGTCGGCTCGCGGCAGAAACGACAGGGCTACAGCAAAAAGGTAATATACTGTATAGGAATATGTTATGTTCTCTTTAACATATCAGTGGTAAATGTCAAGTCTTTGGATTGAGACCCTCAGAATTAAAGAGGGAGGGCTTCTTCCAGATACAATTTTGCACGGGAAGGTCAAATATTACTTCTATCTATCTATCTTTACAATATGGTATAAATATACATTATGTGTATATGTACGCACACCATCATTCTAGCCTACCTTTTTTATTTATTTTTTATTATTATTTTTTATAATTAATTGTATTTATTTATTTAGTTATTTATTAATTTTTCTTGATTTTTGTGTGTGATTTGTTTTTTTTTTTTTTAATCCTTAAGCTTTTCCTAGTTTTTATTTTTTATAATTAATTGTAATTATTTATTTAGTTTTTTTTTATTTTTCCTGCTTTTTTGTGTGTGATTTTGTTTTGTTTTTTAATCCTTAAACTTTTCCTAGTTTTTATTTCTATTATTTTCTCATTTCTATATTTTTTTCTATTTTACTATTATTTGTTTTTTACTTTTTTTTTAATAAAATATATGAACCTTGTGGGAATGACATAAGTATGAACAACATCATATGAAAGCAAATGTAAATTTTTGTTAATTCCTGCACTCCTGCAATAAATATATATTTATATATTTATAATAATAGAATAATATCGCTAGTTTTAGCAAATACTTGAAAGACTAAATACATTCCCATGAGCCTCAGCTGTGTTTAGAGCTAATTAGCAAATGTTGGCATGCTAAGATGGGGACCCTTGTTAATAGTACCTGCTAAACATCGGCATATTAGCATTGTCACTGTGATCATGATAGCATGCTGGTGTACTATTGTGCCCTAGATACAGCCGCTAACGTGGCTGTAGACTTTTAGCCTTGTCCCCGTAATTACAAAGATATTTCTTGGAGAATATCTCTGTAAAATAAGCACAACTCTGAGTTTCTACAAGAACTGCTAACTGCTCCTTGTCATCACTGTTTGCAACCAAGTTTTACTTTTGAACTAAAATAATTCACCCCCACTCCATCATGAAATAACGCTTTGAACACACCTCCCATCACAGATTAATGATGTATAACAGAGTAATAGTATCCCGAGGGGGGAATTTTCCTTCATGTCATTGTGGATAGCAGCGTCGTAAAAAGAGCTAAATGCCTAAATTGGAAATGTAAATGTTCCACGCTACACCCTCTAACCATCTCGCCGTACAAGAACAACAAGGTTACTGAGTAAAGGACACATTAATACACACATGCATATTTTTTTGCTGCAAGTTAATTTTGTATTAGTGGTGCTAAAGTATATTTCTCATTGTTTCCGTGCAGCTAAACGGACTATATAAAAGTGTCACATTACCTAACGATCATCCTCTCTCTCTGTACACCTCCTCTCTCGTCTCATTCTCGTCTCTTATCCCCATATCCTCTAAGACAGACCCCCTGCTCTTTCAGCCATTATGTATGCCTATGTTCTTTTCCCCGTCGCCTTGTTCTAGCTTTCTGTCGGAAATGTCAGCATGTACTGACCCAAACTGGCTGCCGCCTAGCTGCTGCCTTTTTCCTTTTCTTTTTTTTTTTTTTTGCTAAGCAAAGGCCTGGCTGAGCCGCGGGAGGGCATTTCTCACATAAAGATCACCGTGAGTCATCCCGGTGACCTTTTGTATGTGTCAACGTGTTCAAAGCCGAACCCCCCGCCGACACGCACACACGCTCTCAGATGGAGACACACACTCACTGATGTGCATAATGTATAATTGCAAGACACGCTGAGAGACGTACACAGAGGATCCCTGCTTCTTTTTCCCCCCTCCATGCACACACTCACACAGGTGCAGTTTTACCATGTCATCTACTTCTAAAAATCAATGTTTCTATTGAGGCGTTGTTTATTGACATAGCTGTGGTCTCTAATGTACTGTGTCTGTGTGTGTGTGTGTGTCTGCTGTCTATCCAGGAATGGCCTATTAGTGGTGGAAACTGGGGTCAAGGCACACAGAGCTACCCAGAGATCATCATCACTGGGTAAGACAATACTGATTTCATTAGCATTATCATTATCGTCTCGCTGCAACTCAATTACTTTCACCTCTTCCTGCACTGTCAGGTCTCCGAGTATTTACTGTAGGTCTTTATATATTCCAATCATGTTCACTTTCGCTCCATTTTAATGTTTATTATCCCGCTCTCAGCTGTCGACAAGGGGAGAAGGGGCGTTTTTTGAACAGAACACACGCACTGAAGTAGTGACATTGAGGTATAGGTTTGGCAGTCGGAGGCATTCGCTTCCCTCTCTCTCTCTCCTCAACCCCCCAACCCCCTACATGCTGTATTACTATTCTGTACAGGCTTCTCTCGCTCTCTTTCTAAGCCTGCAAAATGTTTCCCTCCCCAATCCACTCAGCTCAACTGGCAACAAAACAATGAGGGGAAAAAATGGCAACCAAAAAATACACGTTTTTTTTTTGTCCTTTTTTTTGTGACACCAAATGGAGAAGCCGTCATGCTGAACAACCTGCTATTGAGTGTAATCCTGTGTACACACATTTCATTTTTAGGCAATTAGCAATGTGGACATTGTTGGATGTTCTGTTACTCACACAATTTACAACACATGGATGAGAATATGTGGACATCTGAGCATTACACCCATACAGTATGTGGTTGGAAGCTGGCTGCAGGGATTTGCTCCCATTCAGCCACCAGAGCTTTAGTGGGCGTTTTGCAGGCCGGTCAAATTCTTTTACACCAAAACAGAGAAACCATTTCTTCAATGTGCAAGGTTCTTTATTTGTCATTTATTTATTCCGGCAAAGCAGTCGTTGGCAATGAAAATCTTTGGTCTCAGGTTCCTCCAACAGTGTTTATTATTAAATATACATATATAAAAGGGGAAATCACACAAGTAAATGTAAAAATATGAATTGTCTCTGTTGTTCAGTGTGAATTTGGCGTAAGGAAGGGCTGCCAAACCAAAATTTGGAGATGATTTTTCTGATTTTCTCTAGCTTCATTAAAGGAAGTACGTCAGCTGCCCATCTTGGTTAAACAACCTTGACTGAAGTCATGAAAATCATGAATTAAATCCATCAAAAAAAAAGATCTATGGTCGTGTTAAATGATTAATCAGGGACCAAACTAAATATTTTAGCTCATTAATATTTAGTTTATTTTGATTTACTACCTCGACATCAGCCTTTCAATTGATATTCCAGAGATGCTTTAATGCTGCAACTCTTACATACTGATTTATTTTTGCTCAGACTAGAATTCAACATCAGGAGTCAAAAGACAACAGGACATGAAATTAAAATGAATCTCACTCTTGTTCCTCTGCTTTTATCTTTTCCTCTTCCCTTCCTCTCTCAGGCACGCTGATGGAACTGTGAAGTTCTGGGATGCCTCTGCAAGTAAGTTCTCTTTAACGGCGACGCTTTGTTTATGCTTCATGAAATTATAATTATCATGTATTGTTCTGTGTTAAGCTCAGGGGAAGGAAAACACTTTTAAAAATGAATATAGGCATGTATTTTTAATAAACATTTCTAAATTTTAGCACCAGTCAATATAAACAAAATAAATATTGTTTAACTCTTAAGAATAATTCATAATTTCAAGTTCAAAGCACCACTTTGCCTCTGATTTCACATTATTTAGTCAGATTCAATATGTTTGACTTCTCTGGATTGCAACTGATACTTTCCTCTTTTTTCCTAGTAATGCTCCAGGTGCTCTATAAGCTCAAAACAGCCAAGGTGTTTGACAGGAACCGGTCCAAGGAGGACAAGGGAAGCACCGAGGCGTCAGACGAAGACCCGTTCGCCATCCAGATCATGGCCTGGTGCCCTGAGAGCCGGATGCTGTGTGTGGCCGGGGTGTCAGCCAACCTTATCATCTACCGCTTCAGCAAACTGGAAGTAACTACTGAGGTGGTGCAGGTGGGTAACGGCTTTTAATCTGGCTGCTTAGTTTTCAATACAATTATAGAAATCACCTCTATTTTCCCTTCTCTCCTCTTTTTAGTGTAAAACTCTTACAAGCATGGACACAAATAAAAGGGACGTTGCTTTTATTTGTTATTTTTTTGCCCTCAGCGCTCACTTTCTCTGCTGTTTTTAAGATGTTGAGACATATGCACAAACACACACATGCACTCAGATATCTGCCTAGTCAAAGGCAGTATGGTTGCCATGCCAACAGACGGAGCAGTGAACAAGCAAAGCTAGACTGTCATCATAATCTGCCTCGAAAGCGACGTAAGTGCTCACGGCGGTGCGATGGGAGTCATGTTTAATGACATACTGTAAAGAGAAATGCTGTTTAATCCGTGCGAGCGTGCTCCTATATTACAAGAGAGAGTGCGGGCCTACTGTATATGCTTAGTTTCTGCTTTTTCGCCGGAGCAGTGGAGTGTTAAATTGGTAACCAGCAAAAGCTACTTTATTTATTTATAATTTTGGCAACACTTTCCGTGCGAAGCGGACACTGCTGTGGTGTTGCTGCTCGAGACTCGCTCTAGACAGAGATCACTTGTCAATCAAGGCGCGTGGGAGAAGTGCTGTGATGTGTTTTTCCTCGCGCAGGTCTGTAAATGTAATGTTTTTAAGCTGATGCCCTTAATGTGTTCAGCACAGTTTGTCCTCAACTATCCGATTGTTTTGTTCTTACCAAACAAACAGCGAAATCAGCCACCTTCCTGTTGGAAGCTGTTTCTGTGGACGACTGCCAGCGAGCGCTGATGCATGTGTCAAGAGAGATTTCAGGCACTTTTTTCCTACGCTCGAAAGCGTGTGACTGAGGTGTGGATCGGGACTGGATATGCAGTTGCTGTAATTAGGAGAACAGCCTCCCGTCCCCACGAGGTCAAACACCTCTATGACCTCGCAGAAATGAAGGTAGAGGAGGACACAGGCAGGCGGGGGGAGTGAGAATCCGAAGAGGGGGCGCCGATCACTCTTCACTCCCACATGTCAGGGGGGCTAATGAGACTGACAGAATGCAAAAGAGACGAGCTTATGATCATTGTGAGTGTGTGTGTGTGTGTGTGAGAGTTTAGGTGGTGTTTGTGTGACTGTGCGAAGGCGGAGGTTGCAGAGAAGTAGCCTGAAGGAGGACTTTAGAAGGAATGGAATATTTCAGTATTGGAGGACCTCTTTGACTCTCAATCTGCCTACACACACACACACACACACACGTACATGTGTCAAACAAATCTCTATTATCAAAGTGTCTCTGAGGATGTCACTCACGGTCACATGACTTTTGATACATGACAGAGGAATTCATGAATTGTTGTTTACAGGAGTTGTGTGTCTTTTTAGATCTTAAATCTTCTAATATCTTTGCTTTTGTGCGTGTGTGTTGTCTTATACAGTTATTAGAGGTGCGAATGCAGTACGAGCTGAACGACATAGAGTCTCCAGACGGCGTGGGCGGAGGGGGAGAGCAGACATCGGCGCTCCCCACCCCCGGTGCCTCCCCTCAGACGAGCGGCCCACCTTCACACCCCTCCACCAGCAGCAACAACTCCGACGGAGGCAACATGCCCTGCCTCAAGTATGAAACTGACACACACACACACACACACGTACCGATTACATAAACCCTCATAAGCACCAGGAGAGCTTGCACACATTCTCATACACACTCACACACACATAAGAGTCTTGCCTTTTGCCTCGAGCACTCTTGCACAGACTTAGTCAGCGCCTGAAGCATTCTCAGCCGCGGCCTCCCCATCATCCCCTCGCGGCCACTCATGACAGACCCTCGACACACAGCGGCTTCAGAGCTGCAGCTGCACCACTTGTCATTCTCTTTATGAAACCTGTTTTTTTTTTTTTTTTGTAATAATGTCTCCTTTCTGTTTCTCTCCCATCTTTCTCTCCAGACTGCGCAGCACTCCTCTGAAGCAGTCTGCAGGTTACCAGGTAGATCTGGTGGTCCAGTTAGTGTGGGTGAGCGGAGAGCCTCCGCAGCAGATCACAAGTCTGGCGCTCAATTCCTCCTACGGCCTGTGAGTACACAAACAGGAACATCGCAGTCGAGACTAAAACCAAGTCTTATGATCCTCATCAAGCTGCATCATCTGAAGTTAAAAACTAAACTGACTAAAATCTATAAATACCATCGCATTAAAGGCAAAATATGCGAAGTGGACAGGCATACAATTTTGCAGTTCTAGCAACATCCGCTCACGGCTACAGTGACAGCCAGGCCTGTCAACACGATTTATGACTGCCAGGAACATTTGGAGATTCCAGCTGTTTTTTGTGCTCTGACTACAGTGTTTTTAAATCTAAAAAAACTAAATGAAATCTCTCCTTTTCTCTCCGCCATTTCATCTTTCTTTCTCCCCCTCCTACATGGTTCTTCCACTTCCTCCCTGACAGCGTGGTGTTTGGCAACAGTAACGGTCTGGCGGTGGTGGACTACGTCCAGAAGACAGTGGTGCTCAACTTGGGGACGGTCGAGCTTTACGGCTCCAATGACCCCTACCAGAGGCAGCCCCGCTCGCCTAGAAAGACACGACAGCCCTCTGGAGGTAATGAGGGAAAGGGATAAGAAGGAGAAGAGTAAGGGAAAAAAACTTTCTGACCGCACAAAGTTTTTTTGCTTTCTTGCCGTTAAAGTTCAGCCACAAGTCATAACTTCTCCTCAGCTGACTAATCATACATCCAAGTATCCAAACTTTGCAAGTCACTCTGGGCTAAGCACTAATCTCTAAGACCCAGTTCATTCTCCATTTCTTGACACTTAACAACTAAAGTTGTTAAGTCACATGTACACACACACACACACACATAACTAAGGATCAAATGGCTCTTGAATTTATTATGTTTGTAATAGCAAAATTGCTTGCTCACAATGAATTCAAATAAATCCTGTATAATATGTCATGTACTGCATAGGTGAAGCCAGTAGGGGCGGCCATTTCATAGCATATTTGAATGTTTTTCTGCGCTTATTGTATTATTGCCTGCTGTTTAATGTCCAGCTACTGAAGCCATTATCTTTTGTGGCACTGCTCATCTGTTCTCTCAGGTCCACTAGCTCAAATAGTTTAGCTTTGAATTAGAAATCCTGTACATGATTATTTATTTCCCCCCCCTTCTGCCATTACGCTAAAATCGTGTCTCAGCATCTGACCACGCTGAGCTGAACCATAATCTGCAGATCCTGCTCCTGTCTCCAAGGCAAATGAAACAAAAATTCATAGAACATAAAATACCACTTTACCACAACAACCATATTAAAAGCGCCAGTGTGAATGGAGCCCAGTGTAGGTACAGTAGACGAACACACGGCAGGTTTAGGGATATTTGGCAAAATAACTCCTGGAATGCAGTGAGAAGCAAAATCATATTTGGTATTCAAGGTTTATTGTCAGTAAAAATTGTCTGGGTTAGAATTATATGGCAATTATATAGCACATTTCATTACACGTGAACTCTTAAGTACTTTACATCTAAAGACAAAATATAAGAATATAGGCATAAACATAAGAACATACTGTATGTAGCATACAGTAAACAACATCGGATGTTATGTTATGTTAACTCACAGACTTCGGGGTTGTGCAATATAAAGGGACGCACAAAATATGTCTTATTTACTTATAGATATTTACTTATAGTTAAGTGTTTTAATTGTGTCTATATATTGTTTATTGTTTAAATATAAGAATACAGAATGAGTAAAATGCAGAAAACCAAATCAATGAAGCATACTCCCTACCACACAGCAATGAAAACCCCAAAACATCAACACAATCAAATAGGAAGGCCTTCCCTATCACATAGCAGCACATGTAACCAACTGTACAAGAAACAAGTGCGACCATACGCCACACGTACACGCACACTGATGACCTGAATTGATCTGATGGGGTTATAGTCAGTGAGCAAGTCAGAAATGGACTGAGGAGCCGAATCATTAAGTGCTTTATAGACTATCAGCAGGATTTTGAAGGTGATTCTGTATTATACCCGAGCCAACGACATGATTTCAGTACCGGAGTAATACGTTCAAATTTCCGTGTACGTGTCAGGACTCTGCCTGCTGCATTTTGAACGAACTGGAGCCGTCTTACTGATTGTTTGAGTAATCCTGCAAATAGAGCGTCACAGTAGTCTAACTTGCTTGAGATAAATGCAGGAACCAGTTTCTGAGAGTCAGTTTGAGATATGATAAAGAAGTTTTGATATGTTTTTAACAACGTATGTCAGAGACAGCGATGCAAAGTGTCACAGTGTTGTAACCAGTGTTTCAGTGAACATTATGATGGGTTTCCAGTAACAATACAGATCCCAACGTCCCTGAACTTATATGTAAACAGATCCAAATGTGACAATGAACAAAGTCATAGAACAACACACTAAAATGACGCCATCCAGGCTTAGTTCAACAGCCACAACAAAGCACTTTGACTACACAACTCTTCCTCTGTCCATCTTCCTCTCTCTCCTTCACACACACACACACTCTCTCAGCCCATCCCTTTCACACACATTGCCACTGCAGCCACATAGTACCACTGACAGCTAATAAGATGCTTTCCGTATGGACACACTGCCACCCTGTGTTAGACGACGGCAGTGCAGCTACGTAGAGGATGCCGCAGTGTCATGACGACGCACTGCCCATACTGAAAGCGAAAGTTTGATGGATGAATTAATGATTGCTGGTGGATGCTGAGGGGATTTATTTTCGATGTTTGTGATTGTTTATGCACAAATAAGCACAGGCGAACGCCTCACATATACACGAGCACGTGCACATGTAAATACACACAGAGCATCTGGTGTCACTGAGTGACTGGTGAGCAGTGGGCTGGCACCTGTCAGAGCTTGGCGACTGTGAGCAGTAATCAGGCGTCCAGCTGTGTTTCTCTGCCAACAGGGGACTGCTGTCTGCTTGGCTTTCTGCCTCGCAGGACAATGTCACACACACACACACACACACACACACACACATTCATACACAAACGTGCACGCGGCAAAGGGAGGAATTAGACTTGAACTGGATGAAGAAACATTAAAGATGGACATTAGAATATGAGTGTAACCGACAGAATCGCTGAAAGGGTAGTCTGTTGGTCAGTTTATAAATTGATAGTTAATTAAACTTACTGTTAACAAACAGTGAAATGATAATTAATGGTGTTTTCTAAGTTATGCTGTAATTTATGTAATTGTATCATTAGATTGGGTAATATGAAATAATTGGTATATAAATTGTATATTGTATCATAGCTGATAAGAAACAATAACAATTACATTCTGATTACATTAGTAAACTATTTATTAACAGTTTATTGCTGCACACATTATAATATTTTAGATACTATATTAAGTATTTGTTAATAATTTGTAAACCTTTAAGAAATTATTTGTAAAACATCTAGTATAAACAAGATGGACCCGAATCTAACTAACCATTGACAAATTATTGAAAATATCTGAATTATGTGTATAGATGCTTTACAAAGTATTTATTAACCATTTAACAATGTTTTATAATCAGCATTTGCAACTTTACAACAGCCATGCAAATAATGTTTATAGATGGTTTACAAATAAATTCTTGAAATATTACAAAGATTAATGATTACAAAGGTAATCAATTAACAAGCATTTAATATAGTTTATTACACGGCTTTGTTGAATACTCGATTCTGATTGGTCAATCACAACGTTCTACGGTCTGTTATTTCTTTATAGCAGACCGTTGCTATGTATAGCAGACCGTTGCTATGGGTGTAGTTCTGATGTCGGACTCTGGCGGAACGTTTTTGTGTCAAATTATTGATTTCTTTTTTCTTCTTTATTTATTTTTCCTAAGTAGCAGGTCATTGTTGTGAAATAAACCCCTTCAGGACGGGGTCCACCCCTCCGCTCCACCCTGTTGGGGTTTATTTCACAATAATGACCGGCTCACTGTACATTATCCTTAACATATAAAATGTTATAATGTATGCATCAATAAACTGTTAAAATTACATAAAAATAGCATTACTAATAATTAATAAACATTATTAATTATCATTTCATTGTTTGTTAGCAGTAAAATAACTATTAATTAATGTTTAATCAACTATCAATTTGCCATTTATTAATGATGGTTATTATGAAGTGTTTGGTCCAGTCCAATCACCCAAAAACAAACAGCAATCCCAGTTGGTATCTGAGGCTCTTTCTGGAGTAGCAGTGTATGATAAAGTTAAAAAAGGATAGTGTTACTCGTCACAGAATTATCTTTTTGGCTTGCTGTCTTTTGCATGAATTGAATTGTATGTATCTGTGCTGCAGGTCTGTGCGACATCAACGAGGGCTCAGCCACATCAGAGGACCGCTGCAAGTCCCCGACTTCAGGTAACATGTCCTTCAGCGTCTTATTAAAAATAAAAATGGGAGAATTAGAGCAGAGGCTTTGTGTTATCTAGACGTTAAAGCCATACAGTCACAAATATACCTCGGTTAGGGAGGAAGATTAATGTTTCAAAGGAGCCTCCACTTTGAATGCCGTTTTATTGAAATTGTTGCTCATCAAACTGGAACTATACAGAAGGGTTTTTTTGTTGAACCATAAAATTGTCTGGCTGTCAATTTCACTCTATCTCAGTCTTTAGAAATGCTCTGTTTGAGTTTATTACCGCACGTTTATGGGAGTGTTTTCCCATTTGTGCATGCATTATTTCACCACTTTGCAGAGTTCAATAGACAGGAATACATTTGTTTTAATCCCACACGCTATCCCGGAAAACTGGGTGATAGGCTGTGAACGTATTCGATCTCTGTGATGCTAATTCAGTGTGACAGCTGAGAATTATATTCAATGAAACAAAAAAAAATCTGCATGCTGGTAGAGAAAGCCATTCATTTACATTAATCTGAGAATAAGTTATAAAGTAAAAGTTCAACCTGAAGGGCCTAGGGTATTTTCACATATTCAGTAACCGCGTATTTGCATAATTGTGAAAAATATTCCACGGTTAAATGTATTATATCAGTGGCAAGATGATGTGGATTAACTTTTGACTTGGATTTTGAGCAGGGATCTTCTTTCAGTTAAACATTTAAATGTCTCTGGGTGCGCTGTGTCGTCATATTACACAGTTTTCATTTCAGTGAATATGACCAAATGCAAACAAACAAAATCCATTGTCACTTAGTGTATTATGCACCACCACAACTACACAACGTGTTGCAACAGCAAGATGCTCTGTTGCTCTTTTACTGGCCGCCTCTTTAATCTACGTCATTAGTATTTCAGCTGAAGGTGCCTGAAGAGAGAACAGCCCAGATCCATCTCATTAGGGCAAACTTGGCGCTGAAAATAAGGAGCTTTTTAAAAAGGTCAGACAGAAAACAAATGTGAAAGTCTGGAGTCCTGCTGCAGGTATGATGACTGTCCCAACCCCCCATGTCTGGTGCCACCAGACTGTGGTCTGATACATCTGTCTGCTCTGCATTATTCATAGGACACAGAGAGAGAGATAAGGTGCCGTCCTGCAAAAAAAAGCTGCTCTAACAGTCATTTAGTCCAGGGCTAAGCTGCCAGTGGAAGAAAATTACTTCTTTTTATGCAGATTCACCTGTTCTACCTTGAAATGAATTTGCAGGATGATGAATTAAGACTCCGTTCGTGCCGGGAGAGCATTATTTCATTCAAGAAAATCCTTGGATTAGTTTGATTTGCATTAAAAACAACTTCAAATCAACACTTACAATTGCCAATGCTAAACCACTTACAGTAATAGGACATTTAACACTGTAAGGATTTACACGTAGCACAACACAAACATCCGTAGCAAGTTAGTACTCCTCCACAGGGCCCTTTTTTTTCTTTTCCTATTTTTCACACTAAATCTTAGAGTTTTAATGTTTCTGTTCGACGTATAATGTACTTTAAATCTTTAGAATCTCTGCTCATTATGGTACCCAAATGAAACATTTTTAATTTAATTGGTTTTCATTTTTAATACAAATGCAATAACAAGTTAAATGTCATGTATACGTTTTTATATCTGTGAAATTAAAAACTGCACGACCACTTCACTCAGAGCAGCTGTCAATCATGACGTCTCGCCCCCTTCTTTATAGCATCAAATAACTAATTAAAACCAAACTTATCAGAAAATTAACACTTGAACAAACATCAGCGTGATAAGAACGACCTAAAATGACAGAAAATGTATTTGACGTGTACTTTGACTTTTTTTGTTTGGCTCATGTCCCATCTGCTAACATTGAGGAGGCGGGATTTATGACTTTACTGCAGCCAGCCACCAGGGGGCGATCAAGATGCTTTGGCTTCACTTTAGGGGAGCTGTCATGTCGTCCATCTTTATATACAGTCTATGGTTTTCACAGAAAACAGGTTATGTGTCCTGAATTTTGATCCAACTTAATTGAACAGTTTGTTGCTCAGGACAACCAAAAAACAAAAGTGATTCATCAGGTAAACAGCGACAGCGTGTGTGTAGTGACAAGCCAAACGGTGTTTCTAACTTTACTTTTCCCCTTACATCCCCAAAAGTGTTGATGTCAAACAGCAATCTACAGCAATTCTACAATGGAGGTGGTAGAGGAGGTAAGATTGAGAGGCTGTGTAGGCAGGACAAAGTCCAGTTTTGTCCCCCCCTGTCTCTGTCCTTTGTCTACATGGTCACCACAGTGGGAAGAACTAGACGAGAGAATAGAGAAGTTCAGCTTCACCTCTGGGTTAGCTTCTTGTTCCACTATCTTTTGGTTCTCACTGTATTGAAGTATAAACTCGTAGTTTTTTCTTCTTTTAAAATGACATAGTGCTCATATTATACATCCGTACTCAAGTACGTGATTAGAAAACTATACACCGAGAGCTGAAAGCTCATGGAGCAGAGGCTAACCTGGAAGCAGGGCAGGGATTCAGCACAATACAGCCTCACTTAGACACACATTGCATGCTACATGTACGTAGCACGAGTGTCATATTGTAAATGTGCCTGCGTGTGATATCTGTCCTGACCTCCTACAACAGATTCTCCGTGTACGTTATGAGTGATTGGCTCATAGTACAGTATGATGACACCGCAGAGCGGAGAGCAACTCATCTGTCCGACTGTGTCTTTGTGTA
Organism: Sebastiscus tertius; assembly: GCA_916701665.1. NCBI lineage: Eukaryota > Metazoa > Chordata > Actinopteri > Perciformes > Sebastidae > Sebastiscus > Sebastiscus tertius. The sequence goes on along the minus strand of CAKAOH010040664.1, from coordinate 25,920 downwards.
CCTTCAGTGTGTGTTGATGAAGTAGATGATCACGTATCAACTATTGTCTGTGGAAGGCAGGGGTTTCTGTTGCAAGTGAAAATGAGTAGGTATCTAAAATGACTGCTACATCAGAGACTGGAGTTTTGACTTTGCCCACACCAACGTCATAGATTATTTTTAACTGGCCTGGCCCCCATTAACATTTCACAAGACTCAAATATACTGCACATTTTCCTAATCCTCCTTTTCGCTTTGTTGCACCTGTGAGGGCAGAGGCATTAACCCTTTACTAGTCTTACTGGTTAATGGAGTTCGGTGACGTGTAATTCCCATAGCTTGCCCTGACTTCTACCTGAGCAGAGGTCTAATCAGCCAGAATAAGTGAAATTACCTGTGTGGACTTTAGGGGTGGGGGAAAGAACTGATAGTATCATGAGATTTTGCGTGGCAATATTGTATCTAGACACGGACGTCAAGTATCGTTCTTTTATTATATAAACTATTAACCTCTGACAGTGGGCCCCGGTCACTATTGTATCTTATTAGAAAACCTAATGAGTCAATTGGTACCAATGTCATGTTAGCTTGTTGGGAAGAACGTTAAATAACACTCCAAAGTTACACCAAATTTTGGCAAGGAAAAACTGACATGGCCATTTTCACAGTGGTCCCTTGACCTCTGACCTCAAGCTATGTGAATGAAAACTCTGAACAGAGTGAAAACTGTATCTTACTAGATAAAACGGATATTGACAAACTGCATAAATTGCAGTTGAAAAAAGGTGATAAATCGCAAAATATTGCAATATATCTTACTGCTATATTCAGCATATCACAAAATGGTCAAAATCAGTATTGTGATAATATCGTATCATTCCCACCCCTAGTGGACATGCCGAGTCCCTTTTATTAAAGTAAATAGAAGGTGTTCACTGTAGATTTGTGTAAATAAATTATGGAGAGGAGCTGGACAACAACCAGCTTTGAAAACTGGATTATAGGTGAAGTGTTGGACATTCAAATTAGGCCTCTGGCACTTTATTTTTTGAAATGGAAACAAAAAATGTAATCAAGTTAAACCCAACTCAGTTTGTGCTTGAGGATATTAATGATGATGCAGACTTCTCAGGGTTTTTTTTTAACACATTTCTTCATTTGTCAAGGTGAGTTTCTGTCAATTTTTCAAACCACAAAAAAGAACTTGCTAGCTAGCCATTACTTCATAACAACCATTAGTGAACGCATGATGAAAGTCCCCTTTCATCATAAAGAGTTTCTCCTACAGACAGAGAAATAACATCAAACACCTTCATCCATTCGTTATCTTCGTTTTTTCTATTTATAAGTTCACACATACAGAAATCAAGTGTATTTTATACTAGTTGGGACAGTTTTGGATAAATGGGCCTAATATGGTTATTAATGAAAGAACAAAACAAAAACGTCAGTAACCATCTTCTCCACTGTCTTCTTCCATCTCCTGTTGAATATTTTCTGTTTCCTGTTCTTGGTGCATGCTCCTGTGGCATGAGGGTCCTGAATGGCTGTGCAGTTTTGATGTATCTCACTGTACCAGTCCTCTCTTGCAGGGCGTTGTGCAACTAGAGGTCACCTCCTTTTGTTTTGTCTTCCACAGCATGCCTCTGTGATGAACAGGGTTGTCTCTGAGTCCTTATGCAGTGTCCTCTCCTGTGTAAAGCACTTTGGCTGCTCCAGTCAATTAAACAATCCCGCGGCACTTTGTTCCACAGCCTTTTTGTCGTTTTGGTGTATTCCAGCTTTGTGCACAATCCTAGCCCGATGCTAGTTCTCTAGCTTTGCATGGCATCGTGTGTTAGCGTAGACGTGTGTTTGTAAAGAGGGATGTTCTCTTTTTTCCAGCAAAGCTGTCACGGAAATTAAGCTTGCCTACTGAGCTAAAGCCAGACTTGGGTAAGCCTTGACTCCAAACAATTTGTATGAAATGCAGTTTATCTTTCTCACTTCAACTGGACTCCACCACATCCCATTAGTCCGGTTTTATCTGGTTATTAGCCTCGAAAATTGGCAAGCTGTGCAGATATTCTCCTAAGTTTGCATGAGACAAAAGTAGCACTGATCTGACCAGAATTTCAATTTATTGAGCGACTATTTGAATAAAATTCAGTGTGAAATTTTCTGCTGTGCTCTTGACTCCCACTGTTTGACCTTGGTGGGGGTTCTGCTAGAGGTCAGTGGTGCTAAGCTAAACTACGCACACTCCATCTCACCGTAACGCTTCGTGTTACTTTTGCAGCTTTCTCTTTCTCTTCTGTGTTCTTCATGTCTTTCTTTTCTCTGTCTGATTGGTACCTTATAAATTGCCCGGATAGAAATATTATTACTTGGAAAAATGAGGAGTCATTTTCTTCTTCAGGGGTGTTGAACATTCGAAAAGCACCAAGAACATTGGATGGGACATTGTCAAGTTATAATGTGCAAGTTGCAAATTAGGGCTACAACTAATGATTATTTTCATTGTCGATTAATTGTTTGGTCTATAAAATGTCAGAAAATGGTGAAAAATGTCGTTTCCCAAAGCCCAAGATGACGTCCTCAAATGTCTTGTTTTGTCCACAACTCAAAGATATTCAGTTTACTGTCATAGAGGAGTAAAGAAACCAGAAAATATTCACATTTAAGAAGCTGGAATCAGAGAATTTGTGCTTTTTTCCCCTTAAAAAAACGATTAATCGATTATAAAAATAATTGACGATTAATTTTTAAGTTGACAACTACTTGAATAATTGTTGCAGCTCTAGTGCCAAGACATTTACCTGTATAGTTGTGTAAGAGTTCCAGTGTTTTACACATGTAACCAAAGTGCCTAATAAAACTGCTGATTGGGGATGGAACATTTTGAAAATGTTGGTCGGCCTGTGAAAATTGTGCAAATGCGTAAATTGCACTGGATTAGTTTCTATTGTATAATACATCATATAAAGTATGTATAATATAACGTCACCATCAATGAGGTTTCAGGTGATGCTGCTCTATTAACCAATCCATCTGTCAGAGAGATACACCGTTGAGAATGCAAGCCCGTACTCTCTCCCAGTTTTCTGTATCTACATTGTCAATAATCTTATAGAGATCAGTCATAAACAAATACAGTTGTTACTCATCTGGTATGTCTTGAGTTTGCTGTAAAATGTCAAATTAACAAAGTGTTTAATTTACTACTTTATTGACAGTATGAAAAACTGTATTCGTCACTTTTATGTCCACGTCTGTGTTGACTGTGTTTGTGATGTCACTGCTTTGCGGGTGCTTTACCTCTCTCTGTCTGTCTCCTCACTGTCCTCCTGTCTGTATGCCCGCCGCGGGGTGCCAACCCATTAGACCACCGGGACAATTCCTTCAGCCGCTCGCGCTCCTCCAGCGTCACCAGCATCGACAAGGAAGCACGAGAGGCCATCAGCTCCTTCCACTTCAGCGAGACCTTCGCCCGGAAGGGAGACAGCACTTTGACGCCCTGCCTGTACGTGGGCACCACTCTGGGCACCGTGCTGGCTCTCGCTCTCACGTTGCCACCTGCTGGGGAGCAACGTCAACTGCAGCCGGTTATCGCTTCACCTACAGGTGGGTAATGGGAGGAATGGAAAACAGAGTGATTCATAGTAGTTTTGTCGCCATAGTGGATGAAAACCAGATTGATTTGTGCAAACTGGCACTGATATTCACAATATTGTCTATTATAAACGAGCCTTTTCCTTCCCTTCATCAGGCATGTTGGTGCGCCTGAAGGGCAGCGTCATGCGGATGGCTTTCCTGGACTCGACAGGTTCCATGCAGCCCCCTGCGTTCGAGCCGTGGTTCGAACCCAACGTCACGGCAGATGGCGAAGAAAGAGAGAAGGTCCGTAAGCGCCGGCCCGTCTCGGTGTCCCCGTCCACCTCCCAGGACCTCAACGAGAGCCAGTACGCCGTGGTGTGTTCAGAGAAACAGGCCAAAGTCCTCGCCCTCCCCTCCCAGACCTGCATCTATAAACACAGCATCACAGAGACCTCCTTCATCCTCCGGGCAGATGTGGTGCAGATGAGCCAAGGCGCCTGTCTGGCGTGTTTCTGTGCCAACGGCCACATCATGACCCTCAGGTGAGAAACATGTCAGTTCGGAAATAGCTGGTTATTATTAAAATGTATCAATCAAAGTCAGTTTGAATGAATCATGTTCATGTGATTTAGATTTGAGTCGATTTGATCCGCCTTCTGTTGAGGAACAGTTTTCACACTTGAGTTTGTGTTTTTAAAGCAAAAGGTGCTGGAGGGGTCAGTATTTTTTGCGAGTTTTGGTCAGTATTGCCATGACAACCACACAAAATGTATCTTTCGAGCATGAAACACTTCAACACTTTTAGAAGTGCAGTGTCAATGTGTAAGCTAGCCAATGAGAGAGCTGTGCTAGATTAGTTCTGACCAATAGAGGAGCAGGAGGCGGGCTCAGGTGCCTGCTCATGAGCTCATCAGGGTCGTGTATGAGGATTGAGATGGTTGTTGGGTGTTTAGCCGTGTTCTGGCATACATCTGAGTATTGGGGACATTCTGAACACACAGATGGACGGTGGAGAAGTGGATTAGGCTGCAGAGATAGTTTGAGAAGTTTATTTGGATGTTTGTTTTTTCACTATTAAACTTGTCACTATTGGAGTCCAGAATCCAAGCTGACCACAGCTTTCACTTTCCATTATGTTGTAAAAGCTTTTTACAGCTGCCAACAAACTACTGCACATGGAGGGAATGTTCAACTCAGAAGACAGATTTCAGTATCACTTTTTTTTGGCATGATGGAAATATCCTTGATACAATGTTGCTCTCTCGTTCCCTATATTCTACAGGTGTAAAAACAACTGTTGTTTGTTGAATGTAAAGTGTGGTTTAACAATATTATCGGGGCAACAGACAGCTGAACTTTTCAATAAATGCGGACACCGCTGAGGCAGACAGGCTCATCATATTATGTCCTCAATTAAACTTTTCTTTTTGCTCAAGTTATCATTCAAAGTCCGACCCAAACGTCTGTCCTCTTACACGCCCACGACAAGCAAACCCAGACACTTCTATCTCATCCTCTATCGTCCTTTAACCCCAACGCTAACCTAAACCTGCCACCAATACACGTTGTCCTAAACTTAACCTTCAAATTTAAACCAACATGACAAGGTTATAGGAATTGCTCACCAGCGAGCAGAGACCAAGTCATGACCGAGACCAGAGTGTATCGAGACCAAGACCAGTGCGAGTCCTGGTACTGCTGTGTGTTTTTAGGTAGCCAGACACACACACACACACACATGCAGACATACCAGGCTAATTTTCACGCAGTGTGTGGAAGTATAAGTTAGGAAAAGGGTGTGGAAGTCTGTCGCTCATCCTCAATAATCTTCACTTCCCTAGAGGAGAGAGACAGAGACAGAACAGCCATCCATATGGGTCTCTGACAAAAGCAAGGATGCCCAGCTGTCTGCCTGTGTGTGTGTGTGTGTGTGTGTGTGTGTGTGTGTGTGTGTGTGTGTGTGTGTGTGTGTGTGTGTGTGTGTGTGTGTGTGTGTGTGTGTGTGTGTGTGTGTGTGTGTGTGTTTCTGTGCGTGTTTCTGTGCGTGTGTTTGCCTGTTCAAAATGGTCAGAGTGCATGAACATTGCCTGAACATTGTTGGAAAAGAGTGATACAACTTGAAATATTTGCTTCAATAACCACAGTAATGTTGTGTTCAGGTGCAACAAGGCATTTATTGGCAGTTTTATTATATTCTTCAGTCTCTAAAATCACATAAATCCTTTTTGTGTCCCCCTCCACCCTCTCCCCCGTCTAGTGTGCCGGGACTGAGACCGCTCATGGATGTAAACTACCTGCCTTTGACAGACATGCGGATAGCGAGGACGTTCTGCTTCACCAACCTGGGTCAGGCCATGTACCTCTGCTCCCCCACCGAGGCCCAGAGGATCACCTACAGCCAGGACACCTGTGAAAACCTACAGGTCAGTTAGCGTTCTATATACAGTACAGTGTGCGTATGGATTTAATGAGCCATGCTTCAGGAGTTCGTTTTTTTTTTTTTATCTTGAATAAAGTTTTATACTTGGGATACTTTTATGTCTTGGGAGCGTAAAAGAACTACGTATTGTACTGCATAGAAAAAATGGCATGTTAAAGACAAATGACATGTAAATAACTGGAGAAGATATAGGAAATATCTAACAAATATATACATATACATATATACAAGCACTGTATATTCTCATGTATTTTAGAAACCGTATACTTTTTTAATTTATTTATTTGCACATATATAAAACTGCACAAAATCCAGAAAAAAAACAATAACAAAAAAGGAAGAAAGATCTAAACTAACCTAATTTTAAAAATACAACAAGAAGTACACAAAATGTGCAGAAAAAACTAACCAAACGGTGGAAAACAATCCAGTAAAAACAATGAAATACATACAAAAGAAACAGTACAGAAAAAAAAGAAAATGTATCTAAACATATCAAAAGATAATTAGACATCATGAATTAAATGTGACGATGATATTCTTTTAAAATGTTCTAAGGATAACGAGCTCTTGATAACCTTAATGTATTTTGGTGTTCCATATTTGTGCACCACGATATCTGAGGGAGAACCGGCCATGTTTTGTTTTTTATTAAAAAGGCAGATGAAGGTGATTAACCCGTCTAGTATTATGTGAATGAATTTGAGAATTAGATTTAAAGAAGTTGCTAAACGATGATGGTAAAGAAGAAGGCAAGAACATATTATTTATTGATATGTAAGTTTCCTGAACAGTGGAGCAGAAGCCTCCTTAGAGACTCTGTGTGAGGTATTCTTTATGTTTACTGAAGTGGATAACAAACCACTGTATGAGTAGACACAGGCCTAAACTATATATAGCAGGGTGACGTGTGTGTGTGTGTGTGTGTGTGTGTGTGTGTGTGTGTGTTGATGTTTCAGGAGATGCTGGGTGAACTTTTCACACCAGTGGAGACACCAGAGGCCCCCAACAGAGGGTTCTTCAAAGGCCTCTTTGGGGGAGGAGCACAGTCACTGGACCGAGAGGAGCTATGTATGCCAAACATACACACATATGCAGCAGTTCACATTCAGTTTATTGGTTCAAACCTCTCACTCACCTCATCTCATCTCTCCCCTTCGTTCTTTTTTGCTTTCATCTCTGAACTCAGTCGGTGAGATATCAGCTGGAAAGGCATCCCGAAGTCTGGCCCAGCACATCCCAGGCCCGGGTGGCATCGAGGGCATGAAGGGGGCGGCGTCCGGTGTGGTCGGAGATCTGGCACGCGCCCGGATAGCGCTGGACGAGAGAGGCCAGAAACTGGGCGAGCTGGATGAGAGGACAGCCGCCATGATGGCCAGCGCAGACTCCTTTTCCAAACACGCCCACGAGGTAAACAGAAAAATGTTAATGTTAGGAGACATTGGTAATAATGTGGATTACCGTTATTTCAGTTTCAGTTCTGATTCGACTATCAGTGATGGTTACAATATCTGTACAATCTCTTGCAAACTGTTTTGTAGACTTATTAAGAAAAGAAGATGGAAAACTGCCGTCCTGAATACTGAATATATTTCTGAATGCTGAGCTCACTTACACTGTTTGGCCACTAGAGGGCAGTATATGCCTGTGGAACGTCCACAGTACTGTGAATAGGGAGTCTAATGTCAGACATAGGCGGTCTCACTTCAGTATTTCTTTTCAGAAACGAGATAGAGATTGATTCTAAAATATGTGAGGTCCCCTGTTTCCTGCCAGGCTTATGAATAATTGCATAATTTGACCAGGTGAACCAAAATTAAATCAAAAATCTCTTAACTTCATGACATATAAAATGAATAAGTGACAGTAAAAGGATCAGTATTCAATGAGGGACTTGAATTAGAGAATCATGGATCGTGTAACTCAACAGTCTGGAAGGTATTCCTCATATTTTGAACCATGTTCCCACTAGGAATATTACAATAAACTAAAACAAAAATAAGCAGTGAAAAATATTTTTTAGTAAATTGAAACTAAATAAAAACTATATCCTTTAAGAAAATCTAAAAATATACTTCCTGGTTAAAAACCAATCAAAATAAAATCAAAGGGACTGTAAATTCATTTCAGTTTTATTTTTCTTTAGCTATAATATATCACTGCCAAAAAAAAAAGCACACAGCATGAATTTCCACCAACTCTAGAGACATTGAACAACAGAAATCTGAAGTGACTTGACAATCCAGGAGATGGCGCTAGGCTGCAATTGCTTCACATCAGACACTGAAGTAGCACCGAGATTAAACATGTTGTACCATGTATTTTGTATGTATATAGCTCCATACTGCTGAGACATTATAGCAGCCCAAACAAAAACAAACTGAAGCTATTGTAAAACTAAAATTCAATAAATGAAAACTAAAACTAAACCTTTCTGAAAAAGTGAAACTAAACTAAAACTAGTAAACACTCTCACTAAAACTAAACTAAAATGAAATCAAAAAGTCAAATCTAAAATAAACTAATTGAAAATTCACATCTATTTGTTTCTCACTCTAACATCTCCTGTGTTTCCAGATGATGCTGAAGTGCAAAGACAAAAAATGGTACCAGTTCTGATCAGCGACGGGGGAGGAGCAGAGCTCCATGGACACAACTACCGTCACCTTCCATCGGCTCATTTGGACTCACCGTGACCCCCC